>JAJJMB010003633.1:9322495-9336346 GCA_023531105.1 Papaver atlanticum
GACTTTCCAAGTGATAGATGAGTTTCAGTCTCCACATACCTTTTGTTTATGAAGTTCCACAAGATCCCCTTAGTAGTTCTTCATCTTCAAATGATTAACGCCGTGAAGTCTATAGCTCAACTACACAATCTATGTCCTAGTCCGAGACATCTATAAATAGGATAGAAATCAAGACTTATAGTTTTGATCACTAACATTGACAAACATGCTTGAGATAGCAACGCATGCGAGTTCGACCGAGCAGTGCTCTAACACCTTGTTTACCAAATGGAGTGGGAAAGATGTTGTCATTGCTCAAGTATATGTAGATGATATTATCTATGGTTCAACTTCTGAGAAACTTGCAAAAGATTTTCAAGTCTCTCTTGGCAAAGAATTTGAAATGAGCAATGTGGGTGAATTAAAGTTCTTTTTAGGATTACAAATTCAGCAACATAAGGATAGAATTTACTTATCCCAAGAAAAATATACTAAGGATCTTGTCTCAAGGTTCGGGTTGGATAAATCAACTCCAAAACTGACACCTATGCCCACCACTGGTAAACTACATAGAGATGAGAAATGAGTAAATGTGGATCAAAAACTTTATCGATCTATCATTGGCAGCCTTTTGTATCTTACAACTACTAGACCTAATATTGCGTTTAGTGTTGGTTGTTGTGCTAAATTTCAGGCTAATCCAAAGGAGTCTCATCTTGCAGCTGCAAAGAGGATCATATGATATATTCAACATACTAGCGGGTATGGTCTATCCTATACTTTTGATACTAACACTGATCGTACTTCCTATTCAGATGCAGATTGGGCAGGATGTGTGGAAGACAGAAAGAATACTTCAGGGGGATTTTATTATGTTGGGTTGAATCTTGTGGCTTGGCACAACAAGAAACAAAACTCACAATCCCTGTCTACATGCGAAGCAGAATACATTGCTGGAGGTTCGTGTTGTACTTAACTTCTATGGATGAAACAAATGCTTGCTGATTATGAAATTGACACTGGAATAATGAAGATCTTTTGTGATAACTCAAGTGCGATTCACATCACTGAGAATCCTGTTGAGCACTCAAGAACTAAGAACATTGACATAAGGTATCATTTTATTAGAGATCTCTATGAAAGTGGTATCATCAATATGGAATTTGTTCCTTCAGAACAACAATTGGCTGATATTCTCACCAAACCTGTAAATACTTCTACGTTTCAACACTTACGGCAGTCTATAGGTGTTTTTTTGGTTCATTAGTTCTCTAGCCTTTCCCCCCTGGACTCATCTATATCCTTTAGGCAATCAAGGCTTCGAACGCCAGTGTAGTGTTGTTTCAATTTCGTATTTGTTTCTACGTAGATAACAATTCTGTGTCAAATTTTTTCGCTGAAAATCCTTCCTTTCTTGTGAAAGTAAGGTCGCTCTTGTTGTTCTTTCGGGAATGACATTTTATGGGGGAGAGTTTCTAATTGAACTTGTGCTTAGTTGCCAAATCTTTGTGGGGAGTGTGGCTGTGGAATATTACAGGGGTTATCTTGTATCTTTATAAACTCCTTGATGAATGCATTTAGTTTCGGTTATATGATTGCATCTAAAAAAGTTGATATGTGCTTTTCTTTTGGTCATGAAGTGTCTCTATGGAAATTTCATTAGGATCCCACTAATTTTCGTACCTTTGCCAATTTTATTGACAAAAAGGGGGAGAATTAATGTGTAGTTCACACTACAAATACATATGGTTTTCGGATCATTATGTAAGGGGGAGTGGTTTTCATGTGAGATGAAGTATTGACAAAGGGGGAGTGATACATATCACCATAGTATTGTTATTAGAGTTGTGATACAATTGAACTTTGATGTTGTATAATAATACTATGACACTGTATAACAATGATTGAAAGCTATTGTTTTCTCATTGTTATGGCTATGGATCTTCAACAACGATGATGCTGAACTGAACATCTTTAGAATCATTGGAGTACTTGGAAGTGACGAAGATTTCGAGTAATGTTGAAGAACCAAGGAGATCAAGCATTTGGATGAGAAGCTACAAAGTTTATTTATTTTGTATTCCATATGTATAGTTTTGTCACTAAAATTGACAAAGAGGGAGATTGTTAGACCATTGCTCGGTCGAACTCGCAAGCGTTGCTATCTCAAGCTTGTTTGTCAAGTTTAGTTGCCAAAACTATAATTCTTGATTTCTAGTCTACTTATACCTAAGTCTCGGACTAGGATAGTAAGTGTAGTTGAGCTCTAGACTCCACGATGTTCATCATATGAAGACGAAGAACTACTCGAGGAACTTGTGGAACTTCATCAACAAAAGGTATATGGAGACTTGAACTTATCTATCACTCAAAAGTATATCTGTTCTATCTCCTATTTTGAGACAAAAGTCGTAGTGTTATATAGACTTCGATTATACACATTTGCTATTTCGAGCCGAGTTTATCTCGCTTATCTATTTATCGAAATATGTGTTGGTAAGCTTTCGCTTTGGCCAAGTTCATCTTTACTCGTGACGAAAGTCATGTTGATTATTTCAATAACTTGAAAATCGCTTTGATGAAAAATAGTTTGTGAATAACAACTATATAACATCCTCTAAGAAAGTTTCAATGATTGAAATGAGAGTTTAGAACATGTAACCATCTTTGGATATAAACATGGTGTGTTTTCACATTTGTGTAAAAGTCTAAAACCGTGAACCCAAAGTATGCGTACTCGTACGCGTACTGGCGGTTGTTGGAAATTCGGGTAAGTATGCATACCCGTACGTATACTGGCGGAAAGTTCACGTCCGTGAATTTCTGTTGGAGTTTGAAAGTGAAAAACAAACTCAATCCAGTTACTTAAGTACACGTACCCATATGCATACTTAAGTAGGTTACTTTCTAAAATCGGTTTGTTCATGAACTAAAACATTTATATATTAAGGAATGCAATCTTTGCAAACCGTGGCTATAATGTTCATGAATCGATTCGTGTGAATCAAAACCGATTTTGCTTCAATTGTATCTTGTATACTTATATAAGATCTAAGCAATTGAACAACTCTCTAACTAGTTCATTTGAGTCATTTGAACTAGTTATGGTGAAGATGAATAAGGTTGATATGAAAGTGCTCATATGGCTAACCATTGGTTAACTATTGTTGAACCAACTAAGTGTACACGCTTAGGTACGGTTACTCAAACCTAAATGAAGTTACATTGTATTTGTGTATATAAAGCTAAGTTCGATCTAACGGTTGAAAGATATTAGATTGAATCTAATCAGGTTTTCATCTAATGGTGAATATTGAATGCTTTGTTACCAAGGTAACTTAGATTGCAAACCCTGATTTGAAGACTATATAAAGGAGAACTCTAGCAACTGGGAAACCTAATCCCCACACCTCTTGTGTGATACTAGTTGTATAAGCTAAAGTCGATTCTCTTTTAACCTTAGGTTTTTCACGAAACCTTGTAGGTTAACGACTTAAAGACTTCATTGGGATTGTGAAGCCAGACCCAACTATTTTCTCTGTAGTTGCGTGATCTGATCTTGTTGTTTCTATCGTGATTGAGTACAATCGTAAGATTGGCTTGAGATTTATATCTCCTATAGGCAAGATAGAAAAGTATTCACAAACACCTTCGTCTCATCGTTTATGATTCCACAATATCTTATTTCGTTAATCAATTAAGACTATTATGAGGTGATTCATAATTCTAGGCTGTTCTTCGGGAATATAAGTCCGGGTTATCAATTGGTTCCTGTTCACTTTGATTTATCAAAAGACGGAACAAAAAATCGTAGGTATATCTGTGGGAGACAGATTTATCTATTCAATAGACTTTTCTGTGTGATACAGATTTGTTTATCAAATCTTCGACTTTGGGTCGTAGCAACTCTTGGTTATGGGTCAGATCATCTAAAGGAATCAAGTGCGTAGTATCCTGCTGGGATCAGAGACGTAAGGGGCACGACAGTACCTTGAATCAGTGTGAGATTGATTAGGGTTAAACTACATTCCAGGCCGAAGTTAGCTTTGTAGTAGGCTAGTGCCTGTAGCGACTTAATACAGTGTGGTGTTCAAATCTGGACTAGGTCTCGGGGTTTTTATGCATTTGAGGTTTCCTCGTTTACAAAACTTATGGTGTCTGGTAAATCCAACCTTTGGTTGTTGATTGAAATTGATTGATCCTTGAACATTGGTCTTTGGTACCGTTCAAGTTATCTCTCTAATATTCAATCAGGCTCGCAAATTATTATTTGTTTAATTGCGGATTGAATTGAGAGATTGAGATATAACTCCTTGATATACTTTTTATAAGATTGAGTCTAAATGTCTAGTTGATTCTCTTGTAAGTATATTGGAGTTAGTCCATACAGATTGCTAAGCGAAATATTGGGTGAGGTTGTTAGACCCCCGCTTTTTCAGCTAGTGTCTGTAGCGGCTTAATACAGTGTAATGTTCAAAACTGGACTAGGTCCCGAGGTTTTTCTGCATTTGCGGTTTCCTCGTTAAAAAAACTTCTGGTGTCTGTGTTATTTCTTTTCCGCATTATATTTGTTTATATAATTGAAATATCACAGTTTATGCATAGTTCAATCTATTTGTAAATCCAACCTTTGGTTGTTGATAGAAATTGATTGACACTTGAACATTGGTCTTTGGTATCGTTCAAGTTATTCTCATACCAATCAGTTCACGGATTCAATCTTGTTGATTTGCTGATTGATTTGAGAAAGAGATATAACTCTTGGATATTTTTCCTTGATTGAGTCTGACTGTCTAGTTGATTCTCTTGGAATTATATTGCAGTTAGTCCATACAGATTTCCGAAAGAAATATTGGGTGTGGTTGTTAGACCCTCTCTTTTTCAATTGGTATTAGAGCAGGCAAACATGCTAAGACCTCATAAGTTTGTGTTTGTAGCAATCTAACTCTATGGACAGAAGTGATATCTCTATAAACGTACCGCCAGTGTTCGATGGCTCGAATTACTTATGGTGGAAAATTGCCATGTGTGCCTTTCTCCAAGCGCGTGATTTTCAATCATGGGTTCGTGTTGTTAATGGCTATGATCCTCCAATGGTTACAGTAAACGGTGTAACTGCTCGAAAGGATATTGGTGCGTATGAACCTGACGAGATTCTCGCTGCAAAGAAAAATTCTGATGGTTTAAATGCGATCATTTATGCCATTACCCCAGATCTTCAGCACCATGTGACCACATGCAATAAGTCTAAAGATGCTCGGGATATCTTAGAAACCGTATTTGAAGGGAATACCTCTGAAAAGGAAGCTAGGCTTCAAAACCTAAATTCTGATTGGGAAAACCTTCATATGGCTGTTGAAGATTCATTTGATGAGTTTAATCACAAAGTGTCTGAAATTGTTAATGCTTCTTTTGTATTAGGTAAGACTATTCCTGAAAAGGACATTATGATGAAAATTATCAGATCGTTGCCAGCTAGATATGATTCTAAGAAACATGCCATCGTTGAAGGAAATAACCTTGAACGCTTTCCATAAATACTCTTGTTGGGAAGTTAAAGATCTTTGATCATGAACATATATCCAAATCTGGAAAGGATATTGCTTTCAAAGCACAAAAGAACACTAAATTACTTGATAAAAGTAAAAGTGTTAGCAATTCCATGGTTGATCCTATTGAGACTGATTTATCAGATGAAGATGTTGACAACTTAGTCTCATCACAAGACAGTTTAGAGACCTTATTTTGAAGAGAAGTAAACGGTTCATCAGAGATAAACCTAGATTATCAGTTAAACCTCATGATCGTGTTCCTCCTAAAAATAGTTACATTATCGACACTGATGATGAGGATATACCACAATGCTTTCAAGTGTAAAGGTTTTGGTCATTTTGCTAATGAGTGTCCAAATCGTAGAAAATACACTGGAAACAAATGTCTTGCTGTAACTCTTGATAAAATGTCTGATAACTAAGATTCAAATGAAGATGAAAAATCTAGTGTTGCACTCCTTGGAGAAAATTTTAATTTTGATAATTGTAGCAATACGTACATCAACCACCTTGGAGGATAAAATTGATTGTTCTCTGTCTTCTGAAAATTCTATCTCACATGTTTAAGGTACCTCGATTTGTTTTGCAGCATACTCAGATATGGTGTCTGAACCGTCTTCTACATTAACATGTTCTTATTGTACTATTAAGGGTCATGAACTCTCTATTTGTTTCAAGTACAAACATAAAATAAGATATGTCAACAAACTTCAACAAAAAGCAAATCGATTAGCACACAAGCTCAAACTTGTTCAGAAGTCGAATTCATCTGAGGTATGTAAATTTAACTCATCTCCGAAGAAGTTAATTTCTAAAATGGCTTGCGGCGGAGCTTGTTGCTTGTTTTCCTGCTATGTAATCTAAAAAATAAAAATAAGTTCCTTTTTATAAATAAAAAGTTAAATTTAAGTTAATTTCTAAAGAAAGAGATAGACCTCTACAGAAAAGAACAAGGTCTAAAAAATCTATCAAAAAGGGTATCAAGAATTCCGTACAAGGATTATATGGTGGACAAATTATTGTTCACCCCAACACAGCTTAATTGTATCGAAGGTGCATCTTGTCTCATGTGCCCGAATCCAAAGAGACAAGAGTTATGTACAATCCGGTTTTAGGAAAATAATTTTTTTGGTTACTTTTCTTTTTGTTTTCTGGAATTCTGTTGATCTTTTCATAATACATATTAAAAAGGTTTACCCTGTTTTGATTACTAAAAAGGGGTTAAAATTGACAATTCTACCTTTTTTAGGGTTATGGGTTGGTCGTACGTGAATCCTACTTACCGTGTATATAGGTTCCGTAACCCTACATTACTTTTTCCTTCTCTAAAACTCTTTTATCAAAAGATTGCTTGTGGAGCTAGTTTTTGTGTATTTTCTTCACAATTCCATATCTTGATGGAGACTCCAAGCATCATATCTTCTGATGGAAAAGATGTTAATATGATTGTTAAGCCATCAATCATGAATGAAAAATATAAATCTCAGTCCCCTACAACCTTGAAGACAAAAAGAAAGAATATGAAGAAACCAAGGGCTAACTCCTCAAATCTTCAGAAGTTTTCTGGTGTTCTTGAAGTGTTGAAAGAAACAAGGATGGAGATTCAGCAAATAAAGGCTATTGTTCTAAGAACTCTTGAAATTCATAAGGCCCTGGTTCGGCATCAGTCAAGAAGGTTTGTTGTAATTGACTCCTTTCTTCACGAACCTTTTGTTCCAATGTCTGTTGACGACAAGGAGTTCGGGGACGATAAAGAATTTTTCAAGAATGTTAATGTATAGGAAACTTCTTATGAGAATTTATTCTTGTGTTTAAAGAAGGATAACTAGGGTTTGGAATAGAAAATATTGTGATTTCACATAGCCATTGCCAACGATTTTTATCTTGCAATGTTTTAGATTTATTTATTTAAATTCTAAGTTATTTGGAAGATGATTTTGCAGTATTAATCTTTATTGGTTTTATATATTGCAAAAATATTATGGGATATGTGTGTTTATGTCTGTGAACTATGAATATCTCATATATGTCAAAAGTTAAGTCTATTATGTCATTATACAAATATTGATAAAAGATAGAATGAACTTTTGAATATTCCGCAGTACTGATCTTTCCCTAATCCACTTCTATGTGAAAGTACTGTATGACTCCATAAGTTTTCTTACGTTGAGCATTTCCGACTAAATTAATCATTAAGGTCCTCTTGTAATTAATTTATTCAAGTTTTCTGGATACAAATTCATGTTTCATGTGATTTGTTAATGTCCAAAGAAATCCTTCTTTTCTTGTAAAAGTAAGGTCGCTCTTGTTGTTCTTTCGGGAATGACATTTTTATGGGGGGGAGTTCTTAATTGAACTTGTGCTTAATTTCCAAATCTTTGTGGGGAGTGCGGTTGTGGAATATTGTAGGAGTTATCTTGTATCTTTATAAACTCCTTGATGAATACACTAAGTTTCGACTATGTGAAATCATTGAAACCAAGTTGACATGTTCTATTTTAGTCATGAACAATCTCTTTGAGAATTTCATTATGATCCCGCTAGTTTTCGTACCTTTGCCAATTTATATTGCCAAAAAGGGGGAGAATTATTTTATAGTTCACACTACATACATATGGTTTACGGATCATTATGTAAGGGGGAGTGGTTTTCATTGTGAGATGAAGTATTGACTAAGGGGGAGTGATACATATCACCGTAGTATTATTGTCAAAGTTGTGTTACAATTGAACTTTGATGTTGTGTAATAATACTGTGACAATGTATAACAATAATTGAGAACAACTGTTTTCTTATTCTTATGGCTACAGATATTCAACAACAATGATGCTGAGTTGAACACGTTCAGAATCACTGGAGTACTTGGAGTGACGAAGAATTCAAGGAATGTTGAATAACCAAGGAAATCAAGCATGTTGGGTGAGAAGCTACAAAGTTTATTTATTTTGTAATCCATATGTATCAATAGTTTTGTCACTAACATTGACAAAGGGGGAGATTTTTAGAGCACTGCTCGGTCGAACTTGCAAGCGTTGCTATCTCAAGCTTGTTTGTCAAGTTTAGGTGATCAAAAATATAAGTCTTGATTTCTAGTCTACTTATAGCTATGTCTCGGATTAGGATAAAATATGTAGTTGAGCTTTAGACTTCACGACGTTCATCGATTGAAGACGAAGATCTACTGAGGAGATCTTGGAGGAACTTCATCAACAAAAGGTATGTGGAGACTAAAACTTATCTATCACTCAGAAGTCTATTCTATTCTATCTCCTATTGAGACTAAGTCGTATAGCTATATAGACTTTTACACTATACACATTTGATATTTCGAGTTGAGTTTAACTCGCTTATATATTTCTCGAAATATGTGTTGGAAGCTTTTTGATTTAGCTACGTTAATCATTATTCTTGACAAGTTTAGTTGGAAACAATTTATTTGTTGGAAACTAAATGATAAGTCAAAAGATGATCATATGAAAATTTCCTTGAAACATCTTACATGATTTGTGTGAGACAGTCATTTGATGTCGACTTGGAATGTTTCGTATTGATCATTCGATCACTTGAAAATTACTTATAAGCTAATAGTTTGTGTGAGAAAGCTATTGTCTTCTTCTAAGGATGTTTCAATGATTGAAATGGGAGTTTAGAACAATTACCATAGTCTGGATATAGCACAGTATGCATACCAGTATGCAAACAATTTTAGTATGATTCAGGTCCGGAAACCAAGTTTGCATACCAGTATGCAAACAGTTTTAACTGTTAAAGTCCGGGAACCAAGTATGCATACCAGTATGTGAACGGTTCTACCTGAGTTAGGTCCGGGACAATAATATGCATACCGGTTTGCGAACTGTCGGACAAGACCAAAGTCCGGAACTTAAGTTTGCGTACCCGTTTACAAACTTAGTTGGTTAAGTTCTAAAATCGGTTAAGTATGTTTTCATACTCATGAAAAAATATATTAATAAATTAAGGAATGCAATATTTGCAAACCGTGGATTAATGTTAATGAATTGATTCTTGTATAAGTACTTTGTACAATCATGAATCAAATCCGATTTTGTTTCAATTGTGTCTTATATACTTCTATGAGAATATAAACAATTGAAAACTCTATGAGTAACACAATTAGATTCATTTGATTATTGTTGATACATGAAAAATAATACCCCTTAAATGGGTTCGGGGTGCCCCTAAGAGGGTAGATAAGCCTAGTATGAGACATGGGGACTTGGGGACTAGGACCAAGTCCAATGAGAAAATATCCATGAGGTAAGAAGGACAAGGAAGGGATTAACAAATAAGGAGGAGGTTATGTTAAGGAATGGCATTAGGAGTAATTAAGGAGGTTTAGGACATATGTCATGATGTCATAAAAGGAGGGACTTTTGGGAAAGTCTATATAAAGAAGGACAAGGTATAATGGAAAGTCAACTCTTCTCTTACTATTCTTGGTAAAGTGAGATCACTTGGTGTAGCTAGGACGGGTAGAACCAAAACTAAATTCACCCCTCAACATTTGGCGACCACACCCGGAGGCTCGTGCCTAGCTCACCATGACACACCTAGGAGGCGCTAGCTCAGGCGCAGTAGAGAACCAACCAAATGACCCGCCACTTAACCCCGAAAGCGAGAGAGTGGGGATAGTGTCGGACCCAATCACACAGGTGAGAAGACCAGACGCTCCACAGGAGAAAAACAAACAGCAGGGAGTCGAGAACACGCCACCTATACAGCCTTCTCTGAAGGAGATGCAGAAAGAGCTAGAGGACCACGTCCGCAGAGAGCAAGACCTCAGGAAACTTCTAAAGGTGGCTAGCTCCAAGCAAAATACCAAAGGAGCGACGGAAGATTCGGGAGAAAAGGAAGAAGAACCTATAGCTATGACACAAGAGGCGATGGCTAAGTACTTGGAGATAAACTACAGAGTTGTGAAGCAGGACAACTATGATTTCATGGCTAGCCCATACTCCTCCGAAGTCATAGAATATCAGTACCCAGAAGATTACACTTTGCCGAAATTCAATATTTACAATGGTTAAGGGAACGCGCGGGAAAAACTTAGCCGATTCCTATCTACTATGAACGACAACGCAACTAATGAGAAACAATGCTTGAGGGAGTTTCTGAAGTCGCTAACTGACACGGCGTTCACTTGGTACGACAACCTAAAGCCAGGAAGCATTAACTCGTGATCGACCATGTCCACTCTCTTCCTTAGAAAGTTTTATTCAGCAAAAAGAAAAGTCACCACTATAGATCTGAGCAAGTGTAATCAGCGCCTAGGTGAAGAAATAAGGAAGTACATCGCCAGGTTCCGTCTCCTCAACTTAGATTGCAATGAGGACGTCAAAGAAGAAGCGCTAGTGGAGATCTGTGTACGCGGAATGACGCCATCCTTTAAGAAAACCTGGCCAACTTCCAATTCCCGACATTTGTCGAATTAGAAGAAGTAGCGGCAAGAATCGCCGATTGTGTCGAAGAGCACAAATCAGACTACGCCTGGCGCAATACAGTCAATACCGTGTCAACCGTGCCAAGGAATACTCGCGCGAACAATAACCGGGAAGGCTGGAGCACACAAACACTTCCCCCGCCCTTACCTTGCAGTAAAGATTAGATTGTGGGTTTGTTAGAACAATGGATAGCAAACAAAGAAACCCAGTTGCCCCCAACAAGAACGGATCCTGGCACCATAGATAAGAATGACTCTAGGTACTGTCACTACCATCGCAGGATACAACATCCCACAACCGACTGCTACAACCTCCGAAGAATGTTCCATAGGAAGCTAGAGATAAGTGAAATCTAGATGAGTAAGCCCGAAGGTGGTAATGCGATTAAACACCAAGTCATGATGCTCTCTCATGACCCGAGTGGGGATGGCTGGAGACCTTGGGATGATGATGAGGAAGAGGCGTGTGAGGTCGAAATGGAGAACCTTTCATTCACAAACACAGATGGCGTGGCCAGTAAGTTCGCACAAACAGTTTTAGCTCAACAGTTTTTTTATTCTCTCGGATTTAGCAAGGATCAGATTAAAGAAGCGTCAAATGCTATAACAGCTATCGCAGCGGGAAGGTCTTATGGCCCTCTCCCAAGAAGGCGATCGTTTTTACAGATGAAGACATCTGCTATCCGGTAGAACACCTCAGGCCCTTGTACTTAACCGTGCACATCAACAAGCACTCACTGAAGAGAGCCTTTGTGGATGGAGGCGCGTCTTTGAATCTGATTTCCATGCACACGTTAGACATCTTGGGAGTGCAACGGTCTGCAATCAGGATGCGAACTACAACAGTAAAGGTATTCGTCGTTCATATCCAAATAGCCATTGGAATTGTCAACTTAGTCATGAGGGTCGGCCCTATCCGAGCGCTCACACCATTCTATGTATTAGAAGATGACACTACGTTCCATGTACTGCTCGGAAGAGGATGGCTGCTTAACCATAAGGTGGTAGCGTCGACATATCACCAGTGTGTTAAAACCAATATAAGAGGAAACCCTACACAGATTTCATCCAACATGGGAAGCTCCCCAACGAGAGGCAGGCGGTCCTAAAGATCCAAAAGAAGGGAACGCGTTCTTCATGCATGAGGGTGTCCTTTAGCGCAGAAGATACAGTAACGCCGCGCTACGATGCTTATCTGACCAAGAAGCGATGGAAGTAATGACTCGGTCTCATGACGCTGAGCACCAAGGAATGCGGAAGTTGTTCCTACAACTCTACGAAGGAGGATTTTACTAGCCAACCATGGAAAGCGATACTGCAGAGCATGTCCGAAAGTGCCCAAGTTGTCAGATGCATGGAACCCTGATTCGGGCGCCACACACTCAATTACACAGCATAGTAACTCCATGGTCATTCCATAGCTGGGGACTGGACCTGATAAGGCGCATCAACCCGATGTCTTCAAAACGTCATAAATACATAATAACAGCTACCGAATATGCATCAAAGTGGGTCGAGGCAATACCCCTCAAAGACTACGCCGGAACCACTGTGGCTGCGTTCATCAAGTAACATATCATCTACAGGTTTGACGCGCCTAAGATAATCAGGGAAGACAACGCCAAGTCGTTCGTAAACAAGGATGTAATATATCTGCTTCGCCAATACAACACAAGATTGCACACATCAACCCCCTACTATCCCCATGGGAATGGGCAAGCAGAAGCAACAAATAAGACACTCATCCGGATCTTAAGCAGAACAGTGCATGATCATCATAGAGAATGGCATAAGCAGTTACCACTCGCATTATGAGCATATAGAATCTTGAAGCACAGCTCCACGGGAGCATCGCCCTATTCGCTAGTTTATGGGGAGGATGTGATACTACCAGCGGAAATAGCGATTCCATCAGCAAGAGTAGCAATGGCTAGTCACACCACACTGGATGAGATAAGTCATTTCGCCCATTTATATATAATAGAAGAAATAAGAGCACGAGCGGAACGATTCGCAGAAGCTTACAGGAAGCGCACAGCTAATTATTACAACCAAAGCGTGAAAGAGAGTTCCTTCAAGGTAGATGAATTGATCTTAAAGATCGCCCCTCACGTGCAAAGAAATGCCAGCGCTGGGAAGTTTGCTGCAAACTGGGAAGGCCCGTTCAAGATAAGAAAGGTGGCAGAAAGTGGATACTATAAGCTTAGGCGAATGAATGGAACTAAAGTCAAAACGCCCATCAACGACAAATGGTTGAAAAAGTTCTACGCCTAAAATTGGTCAATGTATGAGAACTCTCCCTGAATAATAAAGAGTAAGTTATCAACAACGGTGTGCAAATTCACAAAAGGTCATGGGAATTCCAAAGGCGCCCAAATGACTGACAAATTTACAAAAGGCCACGGGAATGCCAAAGGCACCAGATCTGCTGACAAATTCACAAAAGGTCATGGGAATGCCAAAGGCGCCCAAATGACTGAAAATTTTACAAAAGGATACGAGAATGCCAAAGGCACCCGATCGGCTGACAAAATCACAAAAGGTCATGGGAATGCCAAAGACGCCCAAATGATTGACAAATTTACAAAAGGCTACGGAAATGCAAAGGCACCCAATCGGCTGACAAATTCACAAAAGGTCATGGGAATGCCAAAGGCACCCAAATGACTGACAAATTTACAAAAGGCTACGGGAATGCCAAAGGCACCCGATCGGATGACAAATTCACAAAAGGTCATGGGAATGCCAAAGGCGCCCAAATGACTGACAAATTTACAAAAGGCTACGGGAATGCCAAAGGCACCCTATCGGCTGACAAATTCACAAAAGGTCATGGGAATGCCAAAGGCGCCCAAATGA
>JAJJMB010003633.1:9336356-9496370 GCA_023531105.1 Papaver atlanticum
TGACAAATTCACAAAAGGTCATGGGAATGCCAAAGGCGCCCAAATGACTGACAAATTTACAAAAGGATACGGGAATGGCAAAGGCACCCGATCGGCTGACAAATTCACAAAAGGCCATGGGAATGCCAAAGGTGCCCAATAGGCTAAAAAATCTACAAAAGGCCATGGGAATGCCAAAGGTGTCCAGAGTCTCCACCATCAAACGTCCGTCATCACATTGCGCCGTATCCAAACGAAGATCTTGATCAGCTTCATTCACCAACTTGTGGATGTCCCGAATAATTTTTCCTTCAGCTCCGGCCCCACGAGCTATCGTGAGGGTATCCTCATGCTCATCATACTATTTACACCCCTTATCCTGACGTATTAACCTAAGAGTCCATAGCAAACCTACTTCTTCCCTTAGAACCAACAAACGCGCTAACTCATCCTCAAGGTAAGGATGAGGAACGAGTAAAGACACAGCCGCTAAGGTAAGAATATGCCCAAGAAGTGGTAAGGCTGCCTGGCCAGAAATCCAGATACGGCAATCAGAATTGACACGATTTATAGTAGCCGTCATTATCAAAGAATCCGCAAATAACTGATTAGCTACGTCGTAAGCGGTAAAAACCTCATCCAACATACGATGGATCTCCAATGACACGCGACCTGATAATTCAGCTCGCTGAGCAGTTTGGTACGCCTCGTCCCATTCCCTAAAACTCGCGCGTTTGGCATCTCTATTCACCATTCTATTCTCTCGAAGCGCTTCAATTTCATCCTTCACGAGCAAAATCCGCTTCAATTCATCACGTTTAAACATCACCGAGACCAACATAGGAACAGGTGCCAAGGATAACACGTATCCGTGAAGAGAATTAGCCATGCAGGCGATATGCTAACCAAAAGAGGGAGAAAATGAAGTTAAAAGAAAACTAGTGATCAAACTAAGAAACGAAAACTGTATATAAAGGGAAATGACGTAATTTACGATGCAATAGCCGTCCACATCTCTCATTTGCATGTTACGATACATGTCAACTCACATCAATAATGATGTGCGAAAAGCGGTGCTCCCTAGGCAGATCTAAGGCACCTCTAAAGGGGAAGGCAAGCTTGAACGGAACCATGGGGACTTGGGAATTAAAGACCTAGGGCGGCATGGCAACATCCACGAGACAAAAGAATGAAGAGGATCAATAAAAAGGAAAGTCTAGCAACAAGCAACGATTAATGCGAACATCAAAAAGTCAACAAGAGGCAGAACCCCCAAAGCAGATGCAAAAAAAATTACAACGAACTACAAAAGCAACAAGGAAAGTTGTCCCGAAATGACATGCAACCTAGCCGACTATCAGCGCGCGAAAGCGGGCAATGTCCATATCCACACTGAATGTTGGCTTGAGACAATTCCCAGTTTTCTTTGCTTATCAACCGACGGATATCTTGCATGACTTTTCCCTTGCCTCCTGCACGCCGAGCAAGTGCGAGAGTACCTTCGTGTTCATCGCATTCTCTACAAGCCTTGTCTTGACGAACCCTCCTGAGAACCCATAATACCTCCACCTCTGCTCTTAGCACCAATAAGAACGCAAGTACATCTTTGGGGTAGGACAAACTCACAAGTGCTGAAATGTCCGCTAGGGACAGAGCGTACCCGGGAAGCCACAGGGTTGCCTGACCAGAGATACATGAACGACAATCAGCGATGGCATGCTCTATAGTCGTTGTCATCACTGAAGATTCCATGAGAAGCGAATTAGCGGCATACCGAGCTGTGACGGCATCATCTAAAGCGTGATGGATCGCGTATGTCACATGCCCAGAGGGCTCGGCGTTTTGAGCAGCTTGATATGCTTCATGACACTCCGCGAACTGAGCGCGCATGGAATTCCTATTTGCTAGCCTGTGTTCATGAAGCACCTCAACCTCAGCTTTCACCAGTAATAGGCGTGCCAGTTCCATCTCCTTGAACATTGAAACCAACGCAGGGATGGGATCTAAGGTTAAAACGTATCCGTGAAGGGAATGATCCATCTGAGGAAAGTATCCGTCAGAAAGAGGCAACAATGGAAAAAGGGAGTTTAAAACCGATGATCGGATTGAGAGCACGATCCTCTTATATAAGGAAAACGTCGTCATAAATGATGTGATAACCGCCTCGCTTCTAGTGACATGTGGCGATCGAAAATGAAAAGTAACTTGACTACTGGGTCATTTTACAATTGACCCAATAGTCAGGGGACTAATGTTGATACATGAAAAATAATACCCCTTAAATGGGTTCGGGGTGCCCCTAAGAAGGTAGATAAGCCTAGTATGAGACATGGGGACTAGGCCCAAGTCCAGTAGGAAAATATCCATGAGGTAAGAAGGACAAGGAGGAGGTTATGTTAAGGAATGACATTAGGAGTAATTAAGGAGGTTTAAGACATGTGTCATGATATCAAAAAAGGAGGGACTTTTGGGAAAGTCTATATAAATAAGGACAAGGTACAATGGAAAGGAAACTCTCTCTCTTACTATTCTTGGTAAAGTGAGATCACTTGGTGTAGCTAGGATGGGTAGAACCAAAACTAAATTCACCCCTCAACAATTATCATTCGATCTAGAAGTGTTAGATGAATGTGGTTAATACAAAAGTGTTTATATGGCTAACTTCGGTTAACTATTATTGAGCCAACTCGATATACCCGTTTAGGTACGGCTACTGTGACGGATCAAGAAATTTTTGCTCCAAATAGGTCGGGTTACAACCCACCTGGTAATCCCTAACTTCCTGATACGTCACTCGAGAAGTAGAGCTTTCATATTTATTTATTTTGGTTTCTCTGAGCATATGTCCCATACCATAATACTCAGAAATCCCACAAGATTACCCAACTTCATAAGGGTCATCGAATTGGATAAATGATTTCCATCTTTCTACTATGAGGATACATTGTATCTCTTGCCAGAGTAGTAGGATACCAGCCACCGTTACAGCTAACGGTCTTCCGGGTTGCCACCCGTAGGTGGTGGGCCAATTAAGGCCTGACATATGGCCAGTTACCAATGTCAGGGTAGTCAGATACAAGCTACCGTTACAACTAACGGTCTTCCGGGTTTCCACCCGTAGGTGGGGGTCCCCAGTGGGCCTGGAAAACTCACAGTACTCGGTCAAGCTCAACAAAACATCCTTTAGAAATGATATGAAATGGAAAATAACAATCATCTCCTTCCTAGGCAGTATGAACAGCCGGTACTGCAACTACCTCTTACCAATGATATACACTGTCAAATTTCAACCGTCTCTGAATAAATGGTATGAACTTCCAAGAAGTAACCAAATCTTTTCAAACGATATGAACAATCTTGTAAAGTTGTGCGGAACCGCATAGCGGCTGCCTACGTACCCTCTTCGTTGCTCGAAGGGATCAAACACGACTGTAGTTCGTCATCTATGTTTAGATAGTATGAACTATCCATAAAGGTAGTAACTATCTCTCACTAGATAATATCAAGTAAACTGATTCTAAATAGAGCAGAACACCAAATTCATAAACTGGTTTAAACGAGTAGCTGTTTCGCACAATACTCTTCATCTACTCACTTTTTATTTAACTACAATACTGCGCAATATCTATTTATAGATCTTTCCTTTTCACTCATTTGTATTAAATAGATACTTAAAGTTAGATAACAATAAAATTCAATCAAATCCTCAATTAGTATTTTTATCTAAATCACTGCAATCAAAGGTATCCATCGTAACAAGGGTAAGTGGATTTTATGCTTAAAATTCATCCCCAACGTATCGTAGCCAATAAACCTTGCAACCAAATATAAAGAGTCAAAATACCACAAAACTAGTCATTAAAAAAATATCACAAAGAACTACGGTTCTGAAACATGTTGTAGCCACACATGATGAATCCCACTCGTAATGATACTACTAGTACATCAGAAAAGCCTGCCGGGACTAAATTACCCTAACCTAAAACTTCACAGCAACCAAAACCTCACACATACCAATTCGACCTACCTTGCAGTTATTGTGATCATTTTCTGGACCCCAATATGATAGATAGAGAATAGCTACACAAGTAGAATAAAAAGAACTAACAGATTGCAATAAAATTTTTATCTTTATTGCTTGGTTTGAAAGAACAATACAATGTTTTCCTTTAAGCTGTTTTCTGCCCTAGGAATTGTACCCTTGTTCGTCTTTTGCTATTTCTTACTAGTATGTTCTCTACCAATCTTTAGTTTCTTCCCCTCCGCCTACAGGTACTAAACTTCACCTTATTTATAGGTTGAGTTACTTCTAAATATTAGTTTCTCTATAAAGGGAAAACTGCCCTATGTTTGTAATCTTCTAAAAAAAAGGTCTCATTCTAGGATTAGGAAACTACTTCTAGAATTACTAGGACTATATCTTTTGTATGCAGATTTTGGTATAGGGTCTTTTGACGGTCCTATACCTAAAAACGGATCATATTGATATCATTGCACTGAACTGCCTATCATACTCCAATCAGCATTGGAACTTATATGTCGAAACTAAACAGATTATAGATATACAAGAGGAGTATCATAGTGAAATTTTGGTACCATCCTACTAGCCAAAACAATAGAATAATTCAAAATATATGAGACGATAGACCATAGTATATTATATTCATACAAGATATGAATATAGTAAAGGGACTAATACACTTAAGCCGAAACCTTTGATGTACTGATTTGTCCTTCACCTATACCCACTAAAATCAACAGCACAAAGACATTCATAAAAATCTATCGACAATTTCAAGTCCCGGCTAAAATATCGACAATTTCAAGTCCCGACTAAAATAGCAATAGTGAACCATGGTTAACCCATTCAAAATTTATGTATAATAAATATACATGGCACACCTTAGTCAGTTCAAATTGATGGCCGTAATCCATAATGAGCACACTAAAACACCACCAATTGTTCACTCGAGCAATGATGTCGAGAGAGACATCGTGGTTCACATATGAACAATCATGATGGAAACTTAAGCTCTTAGTTAAACTAAACTCATACAGTACCAGCTAAACCATTTAGAAGTTCAATCATATCCACCATAATTCTGGATCCAAACACATACTACCCAATTTAGTTTATCGACCCTATAAGAACATATTTACATCATTTATTGTTCTTGTCAAACTCATAACACATACTGATCAGATCATAATCAAATTTTTACTGTAACCTTATGGATTATGGTAACACAACATATTACAAAATTAAAATAATTCAATGGTTCAATGAGAACATATACACATCATGACTTGACTATTTGCATAAATGTTCCACAGAAGACAGCCATGTTGAGCTTACACTTTGGGGTACCTAAGTTGATCAGAAATTCATGAAATTTTTAAAGTAGGTTGTATATACGTATATAAACATCCTACTATAATTTCATGTTTATCCGATAAGAGGATAGTGATAAACAATACAAACAGTTGTCTATCCAGGATTTGAATTCAGCACAATGCAGTCTCAGTCCGTACAATATTTCAAGTAGTAAACGTGATCTGATCATCTTGAAATTTTTACTGAACATTTAACATGCAACTAAGTAAGACATAGTCGAATTTAATCACAATCCAACCACTGGATCTAAAGATATCAGCAGAATAAAAACAGATATTTTAGGGTTACAAGTTTCTACATAAGATGTTCAAACACGAATTATTCATCAAAAATTCCATAATCTCTAAATCAAATAGATATTTGAGTATTTCATGATAATTGGAAGATACCCAATTCATCAATTTGCTAAGAACATGAGCCATGATCAAAATCCCTTATTCTATAACATAAACCCTAACTTCATTGCATGCAAGAGGAATTACTAAAAATTCTACATATGACATGATATGTAAACAAATAGATACCTAATGCTCTAAATCAAAGAGAATACTAAATTCAGGTTCAGTTTCTCAAACATAATCATGAATAATAATAGGGCATGTTCAATTCATACTAGAATCAAAAACAGATGATTCCCTACCTCAATTTCTTCTTTACCTAATAAAAACACAACAATCACCACCATTCTCTGCGAGGTTCAATCATTGATTTCCAAATTTTTTTCAACAAGAGAAGAAAATATCGAGAAGGAAAGCGAACCAGGAAGGGAATATGGGAAAACTGATTCCCTAAAAACTAAAGATACTCTTTCAAAAATAATATCTTAAACACCATCGGTGATTTCACTCTAAAGTTTTCGGCTACAGAATATAAGAGGAAAAGGGAAGAGAAGAAACAAAGAGGGAGCCCCTCTCTTTTTCTCCCTGCCTCTTTTTATTTCCGCTTATTTTCAATTCCGTTCAAAACTAGGAGAAGAGTAACACGTGGGTATCTTGCATGGAGGCCTATTAAGGCACCAAAGTTTCAGATTAAAACAGCCACCAGTTCATAAACATACCCTATGTAGTGTTTTTAAGTACTTCTAAATGCAAATATATGATTAATGGGTCTGGTTAAACCCGAGAAAAAGATTCATACTGTTACAGCTACCTATATCTAAATGAAGGTATATTTCATTTGTGTGTAACAAGCTAAGATCATCTAACGGTGGAGAGATATTGCTTTGGTTTTAAGAAAACTTAGCTTGAATCTTAAATCAAGTTTTCATCTAACGGTGAATATTGATTGCTTTGTTTCTAAGCTATCAAACCCTTATTTGAAGACTATACAGGGGAGAACTCTAGCAACTGGAAAACCTAATCCCCACACTTCCCGTGTGATACTAGTTGCGACTAGAGTCGATTCTCCTTTAACCTAGGTTTTTCCTAAAACCATTATAGGTTAACGACTTAAAGACTTCATTGGGATTCTGAAGCCAGACCCAACTATTTTCTTTGTAGTTGCGTGTTCTGATCTTACTTGTTCTATCGTATTGAATACTATCTTCTCTAAGATTTGCTCGAGATTTATCTCCGACAGGTAAGATATAAAAAGTAATCACAAAGCTCTCATTCTTTGTGATTCCACAATAACTTCTTCTACTATCATATAGTTAAGTTATTGTGAGGTGATTGTTATTTCTAGGCTGTTCTTCGGGAATATAAGACCGGATTATCAATTGGTTCATGTTCACCTTGATTTATCAAAATACGAAACAAAACTTCATAGGTATATCCGTGGGAGACAGTTTTATCTATCAGAATAGACTTATCTGTGTGAGACAGATTTGTTTATATAGTCTTCGACTTTGGGTCATAGAAACTCTTAGTTGTGGGTGAGATCAACTAAGAGAATCAAGTGCGTAGAGTCCTCATGGGATTCAGAAACGTAAGGAACGCGATTGTACCTTAATCGATGTGAGACTTGGTTAGGGATCAACTACATTTTAGTACGAAGTTAACTTGTAGTAGGATAGTGTCTGTAGCGGCTTAATACAATGTGGTGTTCAAAACTGGACTAGGTCTCGGGGGTTTCTACATTTGCGGTTTCCTTGTTAACAAAACTTTTGGTGTCTGTGTTATTTCTTTTCCGCATTATATTTGTTTATATAATTGAATATCACAGGTTGTGCGTAGTTCAATCAATTGGTAAATCCAACCTTTGGTCGTTGATAAAGATTGATTGACACTTGAACATTGGTATCTGGTACCATTCAAGTTATTCTCATACCAATCAGTTCACGGATTCAATCTTGTTGATTTGCTGATTGATTTGAGAAAGAGATATAACTCTTGGATATTTTTATTGATTGAGTTTGACTGTCTAGTTGACTCTCTCGGAATTATATTGGAGTTAGTCCATACAGATTGCCGAACGAAATATTGGGTGTGGTTGTTAGACCCCCATTTTTTCAGTTTTCGATCTCAATTAATAAAGACTTAAACTATTTAAGCTAGTTACGTACTACTTGTGGTATTCCTAATATAAAGATAAAACAATATAATGTGGGGAAAAAAAATAAAAAACACCATAAGTTTTGTTAGCGAGGAAAGCTACACCTGCAGAAAAACCACGGGACCTCGTCCAACTTTGAACACCAAAATATATTAATCCATTATAGACACTAGCCTGCTATTAGACTTCAGAATAGAATGTAGTTGAAACCGAATTAACCCTCCAAGCAATTCATTTGCAGTCGTGATCCTTACGTCTCTTGAACCTCATAAGGATTTATACAACTGATTTCCTTATCTGACCTACTTTACATCCTAAGAGTTTCTTCAACTTAAGTGAAGACTTTTGATACCAATCCACCTCTAACAGATAAGCCTATTTGATTTCCTTTTTGATCTTTAGACCTAGGTTTGGAAATTTGTTTGCAATAGAAAAATAACAGCAAGCCTCACGAATCCGGAACACTTACACTCAGTTAGGTGAGAAGCATGGATTACTAACCACCTCTTAAGAACAATCCAAACAAATCGAAGAAGAATTTAGATATCTATATTGCGAAATCACAAAGTTTGAGATGGAGAGAACTTTGTGATTTTTCTATATTTGTCTCTCATGATCTGACATAACAAGAACCTCGAAGATCAATAAAATAATATCCGGATACACGAACTATCAGGTAAAAACATAGTCAGACCGGGAATCATGAATACCTAAATGAAGTATGTAAGTCTTAACCTAATTATGTTTCTCAAAGGAAACCTAGGTTTTCATAATATGATTCTAGAAAACAACTAGGATACAGAAGTTCCAGGGATTAAGAAATCATGTTGCATGAGTCTCTCTATTTATTTTCAAGACTCTATGTAGCTTTGGATTCAAGCTAAGATAATTTGAGATCCAATGAAACACTTTCTCAGTTTAGATGAAACTCTTATTAGGAATTCATGTAAGCATGTGAGAAATCCTCCTGAAAATTCCACAGAAGAATACACACTATAGTCCAAGGTTCCAGAACCATGTACAATAATGGTTTGTATTGGAAAATATGCTTTTTGAACTTTCAAGTATAAATCGTGTTCACTAACACTCAATACTTAAACCATGATTCACAAACACATAGTGATTTAGTGAATAAAGTTGTTCTAGAAGTGTTTATGAGAGTTGTAACAATGCAAAACATATTTATGAAAATAGTTTTTGGCATCTACTTAGTTCTGTACTGGGTAGGTATGTATAGGGGTACACATACCAATTGACCAGTCGTGAACTCAGGCTGTTGGGATACGCGCACCAGGTATGTGTATGACTCGGGGATCTTCCCCCCTCTCGTTCATGAACTTAGACCTTCACGAACTTAGATCCCATGGGTATTACCCCCTCTCGTTCATGAACTCAGAACCATGGGGTCAATGTTGTACGACTCGGGGATCTGCGCCGAATCGTCTGGGAGCCGATACCTGATCCTGGCCGATCCCTACCGAGTAACTCAGCGAGTCAACATATATACTGATTTCTAGGATCTCGTTTTTAACAGATGTCTGTAAGCCCACAAATCTTGAAAATCTTATTTGAGTTTGTTATGTTTAACATGATTACAAGAATATATTTAAGTTTTATGGTTACTTTTTATCTTATATCACGGATAGCCAATCGATAGACAACTATGGCAAAAAAAAGGTTAAAATTTAGAAAATTATATTTTAGTTTATTATGTTTAGCGTTATTATAGGAATATATGTAGTGTTTATGGTTAATTCGTATTTTAAATAGATGTAATTAGTTGTCAATCACTATTCAACAATGGAAAAAACAAACTAATAGTTGTCAATCAATTAACAAATATGGCACAAAAATTTAAATTTTAGAAAATCACATTTTCATTTATTACGTGTAACGTGATTATAGGAATAAATTTACTTTTTATGTTGATTTTCATTTTTTTGTAGAAGTAATATAGAATAATATTCTTAACCTCTATGCAATCAAGGAACTTTTTACTCTACTACCGAGTTACTCGTGACTCAGTGAACTCGTGACTCAGACCTAGTCACAGCTGACTCGGAAAATAAAGGGTAAAAACTCAGTTCGACCGAGTATTTAAGGTTCGTATCGTCAAGAGGCCTATACCCGAGTAACTCGTCCGAGCCGTATTACATTGCATGGGGTATGCATGTGTACCTCTCCCACTCCTGAACTCAGATCACTAAGTATGCGTACCTACCATGTGTCCAGTAAGTTCTGAAAATTCTCTTTAAGCAATTCGAAACTTTCCAAATCGCCATAAAGCTTAGGTAATTTACAAATGATCAACTTAAAACAAAAAAATGAATAATAAATTGTTCTTAACCAAGATCATTAGGGATTTATGAACATCTATTGTTTTAACCATTTTTCGATAGATTTATCAGGATTAGCTTGAATGATTTTTTTTTAAAATATTAAATCTACAAAATCATACGACATAGTTTCATAAGATAGAATGATAAATGTCGTGAGTAAATAGGATAGTTCGGTCTTCACATACCTCTTTGGCGATGAAGTTCTCTAAATGTCTTTGTTTGTTCCCCAGTCTTCAATCTTTGAGAGTTAATCAGTGATGTTTCATATTCAACTATCGTACTCTAATCTTGGTCCGAGACTTGACATTAGTAAACTAGAATTCAAGATAGTTTTGTGCATCTAACATTGACAACAAGCTTGAGATATCAAAACTTGCAAGTTCGACCGAGCAGTGCTCAAACACAATTTTGATCATGTAATTATTGACAATGGTAAGTTTCATCCAATCACTTAGGTTGGTAATTCTTCAATTACAACATTACACGCTGATTTTGTGTTGAAGAATGTTATCTTGGTTCCTTCTTTATGCAAGAATCATATATGTGTTGCTCAGTTCACCAAGGATGACCATGTCTCATTTTAAATGTTTGACTGGGGATATAATTTCAAGGATGTCAAGCCCAGTGAAGTAGTCGCAGAAGGACCAGTTTGCAAAAATCTCTACCATATTTAGCTGGCTCCTGTGGTTCCTTTCAGTTCTGTTCTTTCTAATCCTTTTTTATGGCACACAAGTCTTGGTCACTTCATACAAAATCTTTAGTAAGTTGCACAACTCTGCTATTAAACTTTCTTCTACTTCTGTTGCAACTTTCTGTCATGAATGTCAATTAGGTAAACATTACAAATTCCTTTCTCTCCTTCTAATAGAGTATCTACATCTCCTCTATAGCTTGTTTATTGTGACATATGGGGTCCTGCCCCTGTTCCTTCTCTAGACAAAGTTAGGTACTATATTTTATTTATTGATGATTACAGTAGGGATCATTAAATATATCCCTTGACTATTAGATCTGATAGCTTAAAATTCTTTCAACACTTCAAAGTCACAAATGAGAATCTTTTAAACTCTTTCATTGTTTGTTTTCAATGTGATGGTGCTTTAGAAATCACAAAAGCTTTAAATCTTTTCTTGATTTATGTAGCATCATCCTCAACATTTTATGTCCCCATACTCAGGATCAAAATGGTCTTGTTGAGAGAAAATAAAAACACATCAGTCATCTTTACCTAAAAAAAATTGGTTTGATTATTTTTAACATCTATATTTCTTATAAATAGAACTCTTAGTAAACTTCTTAACTATAGTAGTCCATTTTAGGTTCTATTTGAATACACTTCCTTATCATAGTCTGCTCAAAGTGTTTAGATGTAGCTGCTATCCTAATCTATCTACTTTTAGAACTGATGCACTAAATCCTAAGTCAACTAGATGTGTGTTCTTAGGCTACAGTCCTCTCTATAGAGGATACAAGTGTTTTAACCCTATTACTGAAAAAATATTTGTCTCAAAAAATGTCACTTTTGATGAAATTGTGTTTCCCTTTGCTCTTGAAAATTCTACTTCTGCTAATGATGATTCTAAAATTGTAACTTTGCAAATTGGTAATATAGCTCTACTGTCCTTTCTTTACCATTTGCTTTACAATCTCACCTTACATCGGATGTGGAGCCAAAGTCTTATAAAGAAGAAGCAAAAAATCCAAAATGGGTGGTATCAATGAATAATAGGAATATTGGACTAAATAACAAGGAACACGGGTTTTAGAACCATTTGTGGAGAGAATGAATGTTCTAAGGAGTAAGTGGGTCTACAAAATCATGTACAACTCTGATGGATCTATGGAGAGGTATATGGATCGCTTAATAGCACAGGGATACAATAAACATGATGGTATTGATCACTTACATATCTTCAGCCATCTTGTAAATACTATCAGGTGTGTCTTGACCATTGCAGTTACCAATAGATGAGATATCAAGCTGTTGGATGTATCCAATGCCTTTCTTCATGGATTTATAAAAGAAGATGTCTATATGGCTCAACCCAAAGGATTTCTTTATAAACTGAGGCCTCATTATGTATGTCACTTAAAAAAAATATCTTTATGGTCACAAACAAGCTCCTAGAGCTTGGTTTGAGAGGTTTAGTCACTTTACAATCATGGATTTCAGAGGTTAGTGTGTGACCACTCCTTGTTTCCTTATGCTTATGGTGAGAAACATCTACGACTTTTATTGTATGTTGATGACATAATACTCATTGGTTCTTCTTCAGCTTTACTAGACTCTTTGTGGCTGTCTTGAGCAAGGAGTTCCCTACGAAAGAGTTAGGTCATCTCCATTATTCTCTTGGTATTGAATGTTGCAGGTCTTCTACCTCTATCCTTTTTACACAGAAGGAATATGCTTTGTAATTATTGGAAAAAGCTGACTTGTTTAACTGTAGTCCTGCAAGTAACCCTGTTGCTACAGGACCAAGAGTCTCCTTATACAATGGTGATCCTCTTGAAGATGCTCGTTTCCACAAAATCTTAGTTGGAAGTTTGCAATACCTAGCTCTCACTAGATCTGATTTATGTTTTTCAGTCAAAAATTTCTCACAATTTATACATGCACCTACCACTTCTCATATGCAACTTGTTAAAAGAATTATTAGATATGCCAAGCGGAATCTCAGTTCTGGTGTTACTCTATCAGCTAGAAAGTGTCATGTTATTACTGCATACTCCGATTCTGATTGGACAGGATGCCCTGACACAAGGAAATCAACTAGTGGTTAAATTCCTATTTAGGAAATTCTCTTATTTCTTGGTATTCTAAAAAGCATCCGACTATTTCTCACTCTAGCCCTGAAGCAGAGTAAAAATCCTTGGCAGTCACCAGTGCAGAGCTTCTTTGGGTTTCATATTTACTTAATGAGTTGGGTGTTTATTTATCTGGACCACTGCTCTATACTGTGACAATATTGAAGCTAACACTTTGATTACCAATCTTTTTTTTTCCATGCTTGTACTGAGCATGTGGAGATTGACTACAATTGCATTTGAGAACTAGTTGACAAAGGCTTTATGAAATTGGCATATGTTCTCTCTCAATTTCAACTTGCAAATATGTTCACCAAAGGGCTTGGGGTTGTTATGTTTCATTCTTGTACCCGTAAGTTAATATACTTTGTTGAGTCATCAGATGATATAAATGTAAGAAAAGTGTCCCTTTGTTTTATGTTTCTGATTAAAATTTTCACACTGATCATTCACAAAAAAAAAAAAAAAAAAAATATTGGGCAATATAATTAGATACAGATTTGTAGACTAAACAGAAATCGCATAAAGATTACAAAGACATATGTTAATGAACATTTAGACCATAAGATCTTATAAAATGTGCATGGAGCAATCATGGAGCTAGGCCGGACAGTAATAGACAGCACAACATGTTGATTATCTTTGTTGTTGTATTGTCTCGATCTCGTATCCATAGACGATCACACAAAGTGTATACCATAGTTGTCGTATTGTCTCGACTTTGTCCATAGACGATTACACTTGGTATCAGACTTATAGGTTGATATTTAAAAGACCGTGGTGTATTTGGGTACCCTCGTCTTTTCACTAATTTCTACCGAAGCTTAGTTGGAGTTTTGCAATACCTAACTCTCACTAGACTTGATTTATGTTTTTCAGCCAAATATTTCTCTGAGTTTATTGATAGACGCATTTATGTGTCTATTTTCATCTCTTTTATGTATAGTGTTAGTACCCATTTTTGTACTAATTTTGGTATTTTATCCCTTGTAGGTATATTTTGGAGGAATAGGCTTTTGCGGGAAAATTGGCTCGAAAAGTTGCTAAAGGCTCCTGGGAGGACATTTGCTATTCGGGCTCTCATTTTGGATAAGGGGTAACCCATTTCCAAGCAGCTGCTAAGTACAGACCGGGACTGGATAGGGGGAGGTCACATTTCTTCACGTTTTCAAAAACAGAATTTTGGCGGGAATTCGTTTTTTTTCACAGACGATTTTTGGATGGATTTTTGATCGATTTTTAGGGAGATTAAAGGGCTGAATTTGATTGGGTTTGTTCCTTTGGACCTAACAGGCGAGGTAAGGGTGTTGGAATGGATCCAAAGTGGTTAGAACTCGAATTGGAAGCGAAAAATGGTTAAAATATCACGTTCTATTTTTGGGAAGTTTCTTGGTTTATTTTTTAGAAATTTACGTGAAGAAGAGGAAGGAAACTCTTATTAAAGACTTGTTTCTATCAAGGGAGGAGTTTGGACAGCTTTGATTGATCGAATGCACGTGAAACAGAAAAAAAAAGGGGAAATATCGCAACTTGCTGTGGAAGAAAAAAACCAAGTTTATTCTCGAATTTTCTTTGCTCTACTATGTATAAAAGGGTTGGTTAGGGTCCTAGGAAGGAGAGGAAGAAGTTAGGGGAAGTTTAGAGCCTTAGAGAAGCTAGAAAAACCATTGGAAGAAATCACGTTCTGCTGGTGCAAACTGTGGCCGGAGAAGACGAAGAACATAAACAGCAGAAAAAGACAGTCGCATATTCTGTGACCGTAACTTTCAAACTTTAAACCTTTTGTAACAATTTTTCCAACAGTTATCTTCACTTCGCAACAGTTTCTCGGTAGAAATAGGTTCTGTAACACTTATATTAGTTACAAAACCCGCTGTTTAGAACTTTTCACTCTTTTAATCAACTTTTGAACACCAAAGATGTATTTTGAGCAAGAGATTAATATGAGGAGCTAAACCCCTTAGCCGAGGCGATGGAGGAAGCCATTGTTCCATGAAAAGTGGTATAGTTCTATTTTAATTATTTATTGCAATTATTTTACATGATTTTTTGCATAGAACTTAAAAGAAAAATTAGTTTTTATTGAGTAGTTGTGAAGTGTTTTGATGGGACATGCTTGGTTTTAACACTTTTGATGTTTCATGCTTCGTGCTTACAATTATTACTTCAAGAACCAAATTAGAGGCAAATATTAGAGTCAACTTAGAGAAAAATATTGCATGAATATTGATTAGAATTTATCAAATAATTGGTCAATGGTGGAATCCAAAGTCTCGGTGTCTTTTTTATAATTTGATACAATTTTATTTTAGTTAATTTGAGTCTAAAAGAATCCTTCACAAGTTCGAGAATCGAATCCTATTATCACCACTTTCACTACAATTAAAACTCACATCAGTTTTTGGCGCCGCCGACGCGGACTTGTTTTTAGGGTTTTTAGATTTTTATTTTTATTTTTTTAATTTTTATTATTTTTTTTGTTCTTTTTTACTGGTTGGTATTTCTTTTGATTCTTTTCAGATTTGGAACGGAGCTAAAGGAAAGGAAAAAAGTGCTAAAAAAGGAATCCAAAGGAGTGAAGAAGAAGATTTTTTTTTTTAGATTTTATTATTTATTTTTTTAGAAATTTTAAATAGGGTTTTAATTTTATTCTTTGTAAAAAAAAATTATTTTTGGACTTTTTGGGACATTGGACATTATTTTTATTTTTTTATATACCCTACGGAAGGGTATCTTTAAATATTAAACTGTTTGCAGAGAAGGAGGACAATTACGATATTGTCTCTGCACCTTGGGTTCGTACACTGACACAGGAGTCAGTGGCCCGAGTCGACTACAACCGATTCTTCGCCCGTCTAAAACGGGAGGTAAGGTTCTGAACACTCGCGAATCCCCTGTCAGCGAGTTACTGTATTCCTTAAGGTGCATATCTGCTGAGGACCTGAATACGGACATTTAATTTTCTAGTAAAGGGCAAGGCCTGGCCATACAAGATAAGGGTTCGGATTTCATCACCGTTCTCTTCTTGCCCGCCTTAGGAAAACGACACCGAACGCGAACCTAAGCTTAAAATATTGACTAGAACGAGACCGATAGGGTAACGAGCTTGTAGGAAAGTCGTTCAAAAGGATCGTATTGGGTATTTTGTTAGCCTAACTCAAAGTTCAGGAAGATTACTGTAAGTCGATTAGAGCCGCCTTGTAACCCAAGGAAGCGTTGCCAAAGAGGTGGGGGTATCAAAGCTCCTCTGAGCTTCTCCTACTTCTCTTCGACTTACTTTATTCGGATAGTCCTACGAGGTTTGCTAAAATTGTACCCAGTTGCCTCTTGGAAGCGTAGAAGCTGGTCTAGAAACAATCTAAGTGGAGCCATCATGCTTTTTGTTTGCTAGAAATCAATAGGGTTGATTTGGTTGAGTCGTCATTGATTTGTGATTGCTTGTCCTTCCAATTTTAGGAAAATCTTGTGTATGCCTGAACGTAAAAGAGACGCCCTAGGTAGATTTATGAAAGAAAAACCTAGCAGCTCTAAGCGTATCGATTACCTTAATCTAGAAGGTCCAATTTTTGGAGAGTCCGGTGTTGAACATTCTCCTGAAGAGAGAATTCCTAATACTCCGATAGTTCCAGAAATGGCTACTTTGAAAGCTTTATTAAATCCGACTAGGACCACTCGTCCCTCGTGTATTAAGTTAGCTGACACAGAAGCCAACTATGAGCTTAAACCTGGGACCATACAGATGCTCCCAATCTTTTTAGGGAAAGAAAATGAAAACCCTTATTTCCATGTTAGGGATTTTGAAGAAATTTGCAGTACCCTAAGAATTAGAGGCTTAGATGATGATGCTTTGAAACTTAGGTTATTTCCCTTTTCCATGAAAGATAAAGCCAAATCGTGGCTGTATAGTTTGACTTCTGAGTCAATCGAAACATATGAACAACTTACATCTGCCTTTTTCAATAAGTTTTTCCCTAGGCATAAAACATCGTCTATTAGGACGCAAATCTGCACATTCTCACAACAAGAGGGAGAATCTTTGTATAGGTATTTGGAAAGGTTCAATGATTTGTTAACACAATGTCCTCACCATGGTTTAGAAAAAGTTAGGCTAGTTCAGATCCTCTATGAGGGTTTAGATTATCCCACAATATCCACGGTTGAAGCTTTGTGTATAGGTGGGTTTGAGAACCAAACTGTTGATGCGGCAATGGCATTTTTGAATGAAGCCGCCGAAAAGAAGGAATCGAACTTTAATGACATATTGGAGGTTTTTAAGCAAGTTACCATAAACCTTCCTTTATTAGATGCAATTAGGCAAATTCCTGCTTATGCCAAGTTCCTTAAGGATATGTGTACGCGAAAGCGAAAACTTAGCGTCCATAAGAAAGCCTTTTTAGCGAGTCACGTGAGTTCAATCATTCAGAACACCACAACTCCAAAGTACAAAGACCCAGGTTCCCCTACCATTGCTTGTACAATAGGTAAATTCCGGGTAGAAAAAGCTTTACTTGACTTAGGAGCCAGTGTGAACTTACTGCCGTACCATGTGTATTTACAGCTAGGACTTGGTGAAATGAAACCTACTCAGATGACACTGCAGTTAGCTGATAGGTCCGTTAAGATTCCTCGAGGTGTTATCGAGGATGTTCTCATTGAGGTCGACAAGTTTATTTATCCAGTGGATTTTGTTGTGCTAGATACCCAACCTGTCCCTGACCTAGAGAACCAGATACCTGTGATTTTAGGTCGCCCATTTTTAGCTACGTCTAATGCGATCATTAACTGTCGAAATGGTGTGATGAATTTGTCTTTTGGTAATATGACTATGGAGATGAACATTTTTAATGTCAGTAAGCTACCTTATGAGCTAGATGACACATGTGTTGAAGAGGTGAACATGATAGAAGCCTTAGTTCAGGAGTCATTACCAAACATTTTGTCTGAAGACCCATTAGAAAGTTGTCTATCCCATTTTGGTTTAGATTTTGACGACGATAGCACTATTGAAGAAGTAAATGCCCTATTAGATTCTACCCCTGTGTTAGACACTAATAGATGGAAAGCTAGGTTCGAACAATTACCAGTTTCTGAGACTACCTTAATTCCTTCTTTAGAAGAGCCTCCTAAGTTGGACCTTAAACCATTACCCGACACTCTAAAGTATGTGTTTTTAGGGCCATCTGAGACTTTACCTGTGATTGTAGCTTCCGATTTGGAAAGTGATCAGGAAAGTAGGCTAGTGAATGTGCTTCGAGATAATAAGGAAGCTTTAGGGTGGACTATAGCAGACATTAAGGGTATAAGTCCTAATGTGTGTATGCATCAGATTCATTTAGAGGAAGACTCCAAACCTTCTAGGGAGATGCAACGTCGACTGAACCCTAACATGAAAGAGGTAGTTCGAAAAGAGGTGCTTAAGTTGTTAGATGCGGGTATTATCTACCCAATTTCAGACAGTAAGTGGGTCAGCCCCGTTCAGGTTGTCCCCAAGAAATCAGGTATCACTGTAGTCCAGAATGATAATAACGAGTTAATCCCAACCCGGGTGACCACGGGATGGCGTGTCTGTATTGACTATAGGAAATTGAACAAGGTCACAAGGAAGGATCACTTTCCCCTTCCTTTCATCAACCAAATGCTAGAGCGATTAGCTGGGCATAGTCATTATTGCTTCTTAGATGGCTACTCCGGATATAATCAGATTGTTATTGCCCCAGAAGACCAAGAGAAAACCACCTTTACCTGTCCCTTTGGTACCTTTGCGTATAGACGCATGCCTTTCGGGCTATGTAATGCCCCTGCGACCTTTCAGCGTTGCATGATGAGCATATTTTCTAATATGGTAGAACGGTTTTTAGAGGTCTTTATGGATGATTTTTCATTGTTTGGTTCATCTTTCGATGAGTGCTTGCATCATTTGACATTAGTGTTGACTAGGTGTAAGGAAAAGAATTTAGTGCTTAATTGGGAAAAATGCCATTTTATGGTTAAATCAGGAATTGTGTTAGGGCACATCGTATCTTCTAAGGGTATAGAGGTAGACAAAGCCAAGGTTGATCTTATTAAGACTTTACAGGTCCCAAAAACCGTAAAAGATATTAGGTCATTCCTAGGGCATGCAGGATTTTATCGTCGATTCATTAAGGATTTTAGCTTGATTTCTAGACCTCTTTGCAATTTACTTGCAAAAGATGTTAAGTTTGTCTTTGATGACACGTGTTTAGAAGCTTTTGAGAAGCTTAAGAGTTTACTCACTACCACCCCCATAGTCCAGGCACCTAACTGGAACCTACCCTTTGAGATTATGTGTGATGCTTCAGATTATGCTATAGGCGTTGTGTTAGGACAGCGAGAAAACAAATTACTCCATGTGATTTACTATGCTAGCAAAACTCTGAATGATGCCCAACTGAATTATACAACTACCGAGAAGGAACTGTTAGCCATCGTGTTTGCCTTGGATAAGTTTAGATCCTATCTACTAGGTTCTAAGGTCGTAATCTATACTGATCATGCTGCTTTGAAATACCTTTTGTCTAAGAAGGATACTAAACCTAGATTGATTAGATGGATCCTCTTGTTGCAAGAATTTTCTCTAGACATTAGAGACAAAAAGGGTGCAGAAAATGTAGTAGCAGATCACTTATCTAGGCTAGTTGTTGATCATTCTAATGAGTCCCTTCCTATAAGGGATAGCTTTCCTGATGAACAATTGTTCTCTGTTTCCCAATCACCTTGGTATGCACATATAGTGAATTATCTTGTTACTGGTCGAATGCCTCAACATTGGGGTAAACAAGATCGTTCTAGATTTTTAGCCGAGGTTAAGCATTTCTTTTGGGACGATCCTTATCTGTTTAAGTATTGTCCAGACCAGATTATTAGGAGATGTATACCTGAGAGTGACCAGTCCAGTATTATCTCCTTTTGTCATGAACATGCATGTGGGGGTCATTTTAGTGCTAAAAAGACTGCTGCTAAGATATTGCAGTGTGGATTTTACTGGCCATCGTTGTTTAAAGACTCCCATAGTCATTGTGTTTCTTGTGAGCGTTGCCAGAGGTTAGGAACCATTTCCCGTAGAAATATGATGCCTTTGAACCCTATTTTAGTGATTGAGGTCTTTGATGTGTGGGGCATTGATTTTATGGGTCCATTTCCTAATTCTTTTGGTTATCTTTACATACTTGTCGTTGTAGACTATGTGTCTAAGTGGGTTGAGGCAGTTCCGTGTAGAACAAATGACCACAAGGTCGTAGTCCAGTTTTTGAAAGAAAATATACTTACACGTTTCGGTACGCCGCGAGCTATAATTAGTGATGGAGGTTCACACTTTTGTAATAGACCGTTTGCTCTTTTAATGAAACAATATGGTATTACCCATAAAGTAGCTACCCCATATCACCCACAGACTAGTGGTCAGGTAGAGGTTTCCAATAGGGAAATTAAGCGTATTCTAGAGAAAACAGTTAATCCTAATAGGAAAGACTGGTCGTCGAGGCTTACTGATGCCTTATGGGCTTATCGTACTGCGTTTAAGACACCCATTGGAATGTCACCCTATCGTTTAGTTTTTGGCAAGGCATGTCACCTACCTGTTGAGTTAGAGCATAGAGCCTACTGGGCTATTAAGCAGCTAAACTTTTCACTTGACAAGGGAGGAGCTCATAGAAAGCTCCAGCTCAATGAGTTGGACGAGATTCGTAGAGATGCATACGATAGTGCTAAGGAGTATAAGAACAAAATGAAACTTGTGCATGATAAGAATATTTTATGAAAGTCATTTTCTCCAGGTCAAAAAGTTCTTCTGTATGACACTCGTTTGCATCTATTCCCCGGGAAGTTGCGCTCTCGGTGGACCGGTCCTTTTGTGGTCCGTACTGTTTTTCCTCATGGCGCTATTGAAATTGAGATACCAGACGGTAGTAGTTCTTCAAAGGTTAACGGTCAGAGATTGAAGCCCTTTTTAGAGCCTTTTCCTACAGGTGATGTTGAGGAGGTCCCTCTGGAGGACCCTGTTTACCTTGATTGACCATCGAGGCGATTTGTATGTTGTATATTATTTATTTATTTATTTTGTAGGTTTTTGATTCCACTTCACCCAGGTACTATCTTTCCGACTTCTCTCTTTACTGATTCCTCATGTTATTTATACTTTTGGTACTGTTCTTTAATTAGAAACATTGAGGACAATGTTAGATTTAAGTTTGGGGGTGGGGTAGAAACTTTTTGTTACTTTTTGTTACAATAAATAAACTCCAGAGCCTAGAAATTTATGCCTATTAAGGATGGCACTAACCAATCTAAGTGGATGGAAGCATTTTGGTTTAGGAGTTGAGGAACCAATCTGATTAGATGGAAACATCTATAAGAGTCTATTCATAAAAGCACGGAGCTCAGGTGTTAGAAATAACATGATAGTTTCGCCATATCTCGGAATCATCTTATTACTTCTGTTTTTGTTTTTGCAAATTTTTATGTTGATGTCCGCTGGGTTGAAATAGAGTGATTGATCAGTTCTTTTCTTGATAATAACGTTTTGCAACGGATCCTCTCATGGCACTCAAAGATATAAACTCCATTTCGGTGACATGTACAGATAGTGATGTTCCTAGTTGGGTCTGGCCTAGAATGGCATGTGTACGATGTACACCAGAAGAGAAGATATAACTAAAGGTATAAAACCACTTCCAATTAATTATTTATCATTTTTTTTCTTATATTAGCATATATTATTTATATATGGCATGGTATATATTTTTTTACCGTGGACGATGAATCACAAGATTTCTTGGAAGTCATCAACTTATTGTTTTTTCCTTTGTCAATCTAAAATATGACAATGATTCATCTGGCTTTGTATATCGTTCTTTTACAAAGTAACCTTTATCCACTAAAGACAATACTGCCATAGGATTATGGTTTTTCTCTAAGTTTAGAGATTTTGTTAAGCAAGTTCATAGTCATCAACCATTTCAAATGCCTTTGAAGGCTCAGGTTGTATGACCTTTTTTTATCAGTCTTTACATGACGACAACCTTTATAGATTTCTATTTTCTAAAAAGACATCTTAAGTTTGTATTTTTGTCAATCTTAAAAAAAAGATGAGATATTAAAGGGCTACGGTTTCTATTCTTTTTTATACAAGAAACCATCCGTCAACCAAATGGATTTTCCATATGCGATGACTTAAACATTTTTTTTAGTCGTCGATATTGGTATATTGATTTTCTCACCTCAATCAATTCTATGAGATGAGATGTAAACAAATTGGCATCTAATATATTTTTAAGCCAATATGGTTCTATTCCCTCAAAGAACCCGTTCATTAACCACTAAGTGGATATTTGTTTACAAAGAATAACTATAATGATTTCTTTATTTATTTTTCAAAAGAATCATTTAAACCAAATTTAAATTGGATTTGTCCATCGATCCTAGAAATATGTTGTCGTTGTTTCAGTTTAAACTAATTGCAAATACCAATGGTCTAAAAATTACTGCATTCTTGAGGGATGTTATGCAAATTTTCTTCTTCTTAATACTAATCTCCTAAATTAAGACCGTTCAACTTGATGTTGAAATACGGTAGGACAAAAAAGATCAATGGGTGCGCACCCGACTTGTTAGCCAATATTATTAGTCCTTGTAGTGACTATATTGATCTTAGTTTAATTTTCTTTTGATAAAATAAAGTGTATGTAACTTAAATCTAAACCATTATCTCGTTGGCCCTTGAGGGCACGAAATTATTGGAGATTTGTTTGCATATTTTCAATGCTTTTGGTTTTAACATATCATCGTTATTTTATTTTATTTGTGTTTGTGTTCCAAAAGTAACCATGATTGATGCTATATATGTATGTCTAATAAGACAACATTTTTTTGTGTCGAAAGACATATTTCATAATGAGTACATGTCTCGCATTAATCGGATAATACTCTACGAAACTTATTTTCGTATATGAGATGATAATATTTCCGTCATAATCAGGGGGAGACTATATATTATACGTTTCTCTCCCACCATGATCAAATTGAAAAAGGCTGCCATCTCAAATAGCCGTATAAATATTTCATTTTTCTTTTTATAAGCTTATGCCTCTTGGTAAGGCAAATCCAGTTACATATCTAAAAATCGTAGCATTTTATAAGAGGCTACAGATAGTGCTCCAATTGAGTCTATCAAAACAAGATCCACATTCTCATAATTAATATCTCCTCACTGGAAGATAAGGAGATTATAATGCTCGCGAGCGCTGGTACCAGTAATACTATGAATCTTTTTCAAGATATGCATACACTTGAGAATTTTGTAGGATCGTGATAAACTAAATATTGTCGAATATTCGTTTACAGTAGCTACTGAAATAAAGGATGGTGGTTGTGAACCCCTCTGCAGAGGAATATCGACAAATGTGAATCCAAATTAGATTGGATTGATTTCTCGATTAACGCAATTTTAGATCCAAGACTTAACACCGTAAATGTGCCAAGCCTATTAATTACAGGTTGGTGTAGTCATAATGCGTTAAACGAGAAATATGTTCGTTGTAAAAACGATTTGAGGGTTTTCTTTTTGCTCAAACCCTAGGATTGGTTCAATAATTGTTCTTCTTATAAGACACATTTGGCATGGTAGTCCTTGAAGGACTCGTATGTAGTCGGAGAACATTTTTGAATTTTTGATCCTCGGAGGATTCAAATTATACGCAGCCACTTGACTTGACTATGTCAGGTTTAACAATCCTTTATGTGTTTTTAAAAATTTGGTACAAAAATAAAAATCCGGATTAATTAGTTGATGATATCAACATTGTAGGTCTTTTGAGGAGTCCTTAAAAACACAAAAATCCATGCTTTAGCAGCATAAATATTATTTTTCTTAAATCTGTAGTTAAAATATTATGCTTGCTTAAAATTTGTTTATGATAGACTATAGTTATGATTTTGGTGCTTGTTTTCTATAACACTCATATACTTGAGTTAATTAGCATCCATATATACGTCAAAAATTGTACTCTTTTCCCCTCGTTTCAGGTTTTGTCCCATGTGGTTTTCCTGACAAGGTTTTAACGAGGTAACATCTTGCTGACGTTGATTTTTTTTGTTTTTTTTCAAAATTGGTATTTGCGCTCTTTTTCCTTTGTCCAATTTTTTTTCCCATCGGGTTTTACTGGTAAGGTTTTAGTGAGGCAATTAAATTCAACATGGTGGTCATCCAAGGGGGAGTTGTAACAATTCAGGTTATTTGGTGGATTCTCACCATTAACTAGGTCATTTTGTTTGACCAAATCAACATAGCAAGCCCTCGGGAATTTGGATGTCATTCCGATCCATATATGGTATGACCACAAATACAATTTTGTTCACTTATGGTAATTTATCTACATCTTGGCACTTTGTTGAAGAAACTACATCAACAACTTCTGCAAATCATCTCGGGAAGCGAGCAATCCATGACACGAGTTCTCAATATGTTGAAGAAGAATGAAGACTCCGCAAAAGTATTAATCGAAGACAATACTGCTTGTGCAACACAAAGAAGACTTCATCAACTATCCGACATCTTAATGAAAGCACAATAATCTTCTGCATTCAAGAAATTCGTTTACAAAAATTGGGATGTCTCAACTCAAAGATTTGCAAGCCAAGAATTTACTGAAGTACTCATCAGGGGAGCACCATCATACAAGGTGCATATACTGGACTTATCGCGTTGTACTCTTTTTCCTTATTAAAGGTTTTGTCCCAATGGGTTTTCCTTGTCAAGGTTTTAACGAGACAACATTTGCGTGTCCAACAATGTTTTAAGTATCTACATGCCTAAATAATTTCAGGTTTTTCTCTTTTGAGTTTTCCTGGTATCTTTGTATTGACTTAGCCACAATGGTCATCAGGGGAGTGTTATAAACCAATGTTTATTTACTAAGATGCCCTTATGTCTAAGATTAGGGTTTCTTCTATCACTATAAATAGAGACATCAATCCTTGTAATTATGCACACATTAATAGAAATCTCTATCTACTTCTTCTCCCTATTTCATGTTTCTTTCTCTTTTACAAGACATTGAGCAATCATGGAGCTAGGCCGGCCAGGATTTTTTGAGTTTTAATATAGACTTGAGATTTTGTAAGACTTAATTTCGTGACTTCATCCATGCTAATCCTCTTGCTAAAAGTTACTACTTCACACTGTTTTTGGCTATTCTTGTTCAACCCCGAAATGAAATGACAAGTACAAAGAAAATGTTATCCATGTTATACCACTCTCTTTAAACCACCTAAGAAAAGAATAAATTAATGAATAAATGAACCATCCTGTATACACAACATTCACACTCCAAAGCAAAAATCGTCCTCAACAACAAACCACTTAAATACCATCAACGATTCTAATCAACCTACGTACAACCCGTTAATGTTATTGCATGGCCATCACCAAACTCATCATTTTCTTTTTCGTCCTTCTCAGACTAATTCCAGCTTTAGGTTCGAGACGTTCGTTTGAAGGCGGTGGGGAATGGCAACTCTTGCAAAAAAATATAGGAATATCACCTATGCATATGCAGCTCCTCCATAACAACAAAATAGTAATGTACGATAGAACTGATTTTGGCAGATCAAATCTCTCTTTATCAAATGGCCGATGTCGTGTTGATTCTTCGGATACCACCTTACAAAGGGACTGTACTGCTCATTCTTTACTGTATGATGTTGAAGCGAACTCATTTCGACCTTTAATGGTCCAGACTGACACATTTTGTTCATCCGGCGCGGTTCTTCCAAATGGAATGCTAGTACAAACAGGTGGATACAATGATGGTGAACGGGTTATACGTATATTTGCTCCTTGCAACAATGAAAGATGTGATTGGACTGAGCATGTTAACTATCTTTCAGTGCGACGATGGTATGCTACTAATCAAATATTACCAGATGGTCGAATAATTATCCTTGGCGGTAGGAGACAATATAGCTACGAATTCTACCCTAAAGAAGATTCAGCATCATCGAATTTACACAACTTAACTTTTTTAAGAGAGACTCGTGATGCTTACGAGGATAACTTATATCCATTTTTACATCTTTTACCGGATGGGAACTTATTCATTTTCACCAATACTAGATCAATCTTACTTGATTATGTTCATAATCACGTGATTAAAGAATACCCGCACATCCCTAGTGCTAACCCGAGAAATTATCCTAGTTCGGGTTCATCCATTCTACTTCCCCTTGATTTTTCATCCTTAGAAGATCCCACGAAAGTTGTAGCTGAAATCATAATTTGTGGTGGTGCACCACCACGTAGTTACTTACATGCAGGGCAAGGCAATTTTGTACATGCAAGTTCAACGTGTGGACGATTAAAGGTATCAGATCCACATCCAGTTTGGGTAATGGAACAAATGCCCTTGCCTCGGGTCATGGGTGACATGCTCATCTTACCAACAGGTGACTTGATGATCATTAATGGAGCAGGTAGGGGTACTGCAGGTTGGCTTTTGGGTCGTGATCCAGTTCTGGAACCCATCAGGTATAGCCCCCATGAAAATGTAAACAATAGGTTTTCGCTGATGAACCCGTCAACCCGACCTAGAATGTACCATTCCACGGCTGTATTAGTACCCGATGGGAGAATTATAGTAGGAGGAAGCAATCCGAACGAAGGTTATAATTTCACTGGAGTATTATTCCCTACTGATTTAAGCTTAGAAGCATATCATCCACCATACTTGGCACCGCATAGTGCAGCTATTAGACCTAAAATCACCAATATTGGTAATGTTTTAACATATGGGGGATCTAGGGACATTTTGTTCACTGTTTCTGCGTTTCGAGGGAAGAATGCAATATCAGTTCGTATTCTTTCACCGTCTTTTTCGACGCATTCTTTTGGGATGAGTCAGAGAATGGTGATTCTTAGGCTAAATTCCGTTTGGCAACACCACTCACATTCACAGACTGCATATCGAGCGACCGTAACTGGACCACCAACTGCTCGAATTGCTCCACCTGGGTACTATATGTTGTTTGTGGTTCATGCTGGTGTACCCAGTCCTGGTGTTTGGATTAGAATTAATCCTTGACATTGTGACTGGATAATCTAAGTTCTAACATGAATTGTAATAGCACTTGCTGTGTATTGATAACAGTATGTATTTTGATTCATATAGCACAGTTCATTTCCAGTTAGCTATAATTTGTCGCCTCTAACGGACGAGACTTCAACACATTATCACGTACGCGAAGATGACTCGGAACATGGCAGCTTCCACTTTCTGGACCGAGGAGAGAAAGTGAGAAACAAAGAAGATTATCACGTCACAGTGTCACAATCCATTTAAAAAGGTCCCAATACAATTCCAACCATGGGCATTGCAGTTGAATTTCAGGATCTTTAGTGGAAAATTGGATTTCTTAGAATGTAACGCGGTTAAGCAATCTATTTCGTTCCACATATACTCATGAACTATGATAAACGTCACCTACTAAAACCTAAGATAGGCCCCGTTCCAGGAAAAAAAACAAAGCGAAAGTGCTTTCTTTTTCTTTTCTTTTTTCAGCCGAGAAATAAAAATCTACCGTGCATAGAATATCCGCAGCAACCAGGTGTTTTCATCGGAGAGTTATAAAAGTACTTTGTAGTTGGTGGCTATTTAACGCCACTTCATAAAAGAACCGATCCTATATTATTCTAGAACATTTCTACTGAAATCTAGCTCAGTTGGTCATCCCCTTTTACAAAAATTTCATGCGCTCCAGGAGGTCCCAGGTTCAAGTTCCAGATGGCGCAATAATGCAGAATTTGATAGGGAAGGTAGAGTTAGCTTGCCCCCTTGCGACATAATCACCCCCCTATCCGCTTCGGCTCCCTTGACTGGTTCCTCATGAGGCTCGCTGGTAGGCTAACACGACAACATGTTCAACTAATGTAGTAGTACGTTGTTTGGAGCTTAGCTTGTTAGGCCTCCAACTAGTTTCTTGTAATAATACTATTTATCTAATAATAAAAATATTTCTACTTAGAAAATTAAATTATATTATGTCTCTAGTGGTATAAACATGGTGGTCTACTGGTCGGTGAACTTTTTCTTTTTATAAAAAGAAAAGGTTATATTAAAGAGAAAAATCAAATACAAAAAGAAGAGAAGACTATAAGATCTCCGATCTCCCAAAAACTAACTGAGAACATTAGATTACAGATTCAATACCATTTTCTAATTATTCAGGGTAGTATTAGTGTCAATGAATCTCAAGGTGTCCTCGTTACTGCTCTAAAGGACAGTGATTTCATGACTTAAATCTCCTCCACGAGTTTAGCTCCACCACCAAATATCTTATTGTTACGCTCTTTCCACACGTTCCAGACTAGTGCAAAATGCATGATACTCCATACCTTTTTGCATCTTCCCCTAAATTGTTTTTTTTTTTCCAAAATCGAATTGTCAACACAATGAAAAGGAATAATCCAAGAGATTCTGAAAGCTTTCACAAAATGCATTCCTACTTCATAAGTATAGGTACAATGAAAAAGAAGATGATCCCCACTCTCAATCCTATGATTACAGAGACACATAATTAAATATCCACATTGATCCCCTGCGTCTAAGCGTAGTTCTGGTAGGTAAAGAATTGTGAAAATATACCCACATCATAAAGCTTACCTTAATAGACATATTTCTTTTCTAGAAATATCTATTGAAACTGCAGTCTGCAACCTCACCTGCCATAACCTAGTAAAGTTTTTTTAGTGCTGAAGTTATCCAAAATGAAGTGTCGTCTCTCTTCTTGATCAATCACATCAGCTATTGAAACCTGTTTGAATTTACAACCTCTATCAAGCCATTTGTCAATCCAGAATCTGACAGATCTATTATAACAAATCTGAAGGTAGAGTGATTCTGCAGTTCCGACATAATCTTAGTGACATTTTTCCACAAGTTGCAACATTGAGCTAAACTATCCTCTACTGGCATCAAAAAATTGTCTCTTTAGACTTGGTTTTTGCTGAACAATCCTCCTCTCTCTAGAGATCATTCTTGAAGTTAGCATATCTCCAAACCCATTATGCATTTAAGGCTTTGTTTGTGTCTCTCAAACTTCTCATAACAAGACCACCACTTTACTTAGGAGTACAAAATTTAACCCAAGCTACCCAAGCCAATTTCTTTTTTCCTTCAACATTAAGGTAAGTCCATGATTATAACACGCACAAAACTCCATGATTTTCACATTTTAAGATAAGTCTCCAGTTTGAATCCTTAAAGTCAGTAGACTTATGATAAGTTATAAGAACAAGTCTGATGGTGGAATCCAAGCTATTTCAATCTTGGAAAACAGATGGAATATCAAGTTTAAGAGCTTCTAATATGAGGTCATCCACACTTTATGCACGACATATTCCTAAGTTTCATAAAAAATACCTTGGAATCCAAACTAAAACTCCAATGCAAATTTTTTTGAGAGCCATTCAAGAATTTCCCTCAATCTTGTGGATGATTTTGTTTTTAAATCAAATTGTCCCTTTCTGACCGTTGATTTTGTGGGCCAAGATTGAATGCAATTTGGATGGCGTTCAATGCAATTCTGACTGGTGTTTTTTGAATCTATTTAAGTTTCCACTATTGGACTTGAACTCATGATATCTTCCAAATGATGAGGTATCATGGAACTTGGAAGAGCGAATTCTTCCACCATAAGACTTGCTCCAATATGTATCTTTTGCTTGGAAAAAGAAGAAGTTTCTTAATAAAAATTTGAAACAATCTTGTGTTATCGGCTAAAAAAAACTAACATTGTTGCAACAACAGAAATCTCAGTTCCAGTTAGAGTTATCACTAGCATGGACTAATTATAGTTTGTTGTAGAAATCTCTTTTAGGATTACCACAAGAGGGAGAGGTTACTGCAAGTAAACTTTATGCTTCTCATAGTAAGGATGTGAGTCTGTAGAGACATGAAGGAGCTTGGATGTTAAGCAAGTGCCAGTAAGGTATTATCTGTGCCTTGGGTGGCTTTACATAACTCTGTATCAACCAAAACAATTAAGTAATAGAGGTATCAACATTTTCAACTTGAACTTTGTTTTCTGTAATTATGAAGAAGAGACCTTGCAACATCTATTTGTTCACGGTAGTTGGGTTAGTAAGATTTTGGAATTATTACCTGGAAACTCTGAAAATGTCATGAGTAATACCGTAAGTTGTTACTACTCCCATTCATGATTAGAAATTGAGAAATCTTAATAACAAATATAGAAATATTTGGCCAATGTTGGTTTAAACGATTTTCTGGGAGACTTGGATAAAAAGAATTGATAAGATTCATGGCGAAATGGAAGATCTTTTGATGAGATATTTGTAGTCATTTTCCAAACTATATTTCTATAGTGCTCAAATGGAACAACATTTGACTCTTACTCTTTGTCATAGATCATGTTCATTTGGGAGGATATAGTTAGTTTGTAATTCTCTTTTAATTACTCTGTTAGTTTAGGTCTACGATCTATATAGACCATTTATGTAAATATTTTTTTCTTACAAAAATATCCTTTTTCATTAAAAAAAAAAGGAAAAAAAATCCTTTTCATTCAAAAGAATTAAAAAAAAAAAAAACTCTTTTAGGATGCCTTGGCAAGGAGAGGTGCATTTGCAAATCCAACTGCCCAATTACATTGCTTCAAAGTCAAAATCAACAAAAAAATTGTTTTCATAAAAGAGGATAAACCTCAAAACATACAATGATAGATCCTGCTTAGGTACTCGGAAACCTTACAAAGATTTTTCAAAGACATAATACAATCATACAGTTTATAACATCTCCACCAATTCTTGCCCAATAAACCGATCCTTTCAGAACTAAAAACAATTTCAGATAACCCTTTTCTCTCTCGCACAGGAGAGGACCAAACATCTAGGGACAAACTAATTTTGTTTCCAAAATCAGCACGTGTCAAGGCACAAGACAATGACTGGATAGAATCCAACCCTATGTTCATCAGAACATGTGAATAACATGAACTGGAGTTTTTAAGTTTAGATTGCCTAATGTAATCAAGGTAACAAAGACCCAAGTAACAGTAGCCGAGGTTGTAACGGTAGCAGTGGTGTTATCGGTAGCAGTAGTTGTAACAGTAGCAAAGGTTGTCTAAATCGGTCTTTATGTGTCTGTAACGGAACGGATCAGGCTGACTCGGTTTTGGAGATGTAACAGTGGTAGGGAGTGTAGAACTTGATGATGTATTTGTCAATGATTTTGATTGAATTTCTGTTGTCTTTGTTTCCATAGCTTGAATAGATGTTATCCTTGTTGCTGTTGTTGATTGTTCTCCATAATGAAACATTTTCTTCCACTTTAGCAAACTCTTCAGAAGATTGAAGATGAACAACAAAACCCAAAACTAGTCAGTAACCCAAATCAAATCAGAGCTAGAAAAACCCAAATACTCTCACTGAAATCAAATCTAGAAACACCCCCTAACACAATTACCGAAATTAGACAAATAAGAAAATAAACAAGTAAATCTAAAGCAATTACAAAGGTAAAGCCGAGAACAGAAAGGAGAGTTGCCGGAGAAGTTGTTGCTGCAGATGGTCGGAGATCAGAGCTGGAAAATTGACTGTATTGTTATCTTCTCTTCTTTAGATATGTCAAAGCATAACCTAATCATCTAATAGCCAACAAATCAAAACTAGAAAAACAAGCAGGAAGAGGACTGGCGAAACCCAAAACATAAAAGGAAACTAAGAAAAAAAAGAAAAAAAAGATAGGAGCAAATGACACAAGGTCTAAAGGTTTGATAATGGTTGTTGATCTGCTCAGATCTGCTCCTTTTCGTTTTAGGGTTTTCTGTTGGAGAAGAGAGGAAGAGAGAGAAAAATGTAATCCCACGGTTATAGGCGTTAGCTATATTTGTAGTCGGAAACTCAGTTTTCAACTAAAATTTGGCGAATACTAAAATCACTAATATGAAGTGTGGGATCCAATGAATTTTGGATTGGGTGCAGATGTTGTCTTAAAAGTGTGGACACCCATTCCGATTATATCGTAGTATTTGTAAAAATAAAATTTATTGTGTCATTCGCATCCAATCCGCCATCCACTGAATGCTGGTACGAATGCTGGGTTTGAAATTGGTTCTGTATCAAGTTGGATCCACTGAATGCTGGATCGTATACGAATGTTGTATTGGATTGAATCCGGACCATGCTCACCCCTGAGTCCTACGGTTATAACTTTCTGTTTAGTCATCTATATTACAGATAAGTTTTTTACGGTACACGTAGCAGCACCAGAAAAATAAAAACACAAAGTAATTTTTTTTATTTTTATAATAAACACAAATTTGAGATAAAAGAAACAAATTTGGGAAGTAAATGGAAGAAGAATAAAAATGCAACTTCTAGGAAACAACAGAAGAAACCCATACCCATATATCGGATTGATCTGTTTCCCTCCTCTTCAACTCAAGTTGTTTTGTCTCTCCAGTCTTCTTCTGACTAGACTTTGAAGGCAGAAGAAAAAACTTAAGTGGGAACTTTTAGATTTTATAAGAAATTAAAGAGAGAGAAAGTAAAGGCGAAAAAAACAAACATTGGTTCTGGTTTGAGAAAAAATGAAAAACATTTTCAAGAAACTCCATTTTGGGAGTAATCACGATCCTAATCGAACCAACGAAATTCCACCATCTCCTTCCTCATCATCATCATCACCTCCTTCAACTTCATATTCTTCATCAGATAATAATAATACTAGTAGTAATCACAATCGTATAAGCACAGCAACAACTTCAGTTCAATCTCCAACTACTACTACTACTACTTCACCTTCAATTCGACCTAATTTTTCTAATACTGGTGGTGGAGGTAGTGGTGGTGGTGGGAATAATGGATCAGATTATATGTTGTCAGAAGAAGAATATCAAATTCAATTAGCTTTAGCTATTAGTGCTTCAAATGATGATTTTAGAGAAGATCGTGATAAAGATCAAATTCGTGAAGCTACTTTGTTGAGTTTAGGAGGTCGTCAATTTGATGATTCTGCTGGAAGAGTTGATTCTCATACTGCTGATTCTTTGTCAAGGCATTATTGGGTTAGTTCATTTCTCTTGTTTGATTAGGGTTGTTGTTTTTTTTTATTTGTGTGTGTGTTGTATATGGTTCTTGAATGTCTTGAATTCTAATGCTAGATTATGAAATTAGGTTTGTTTTACTAGGTTTGAATTGGGGAAGTTATGATTCTTAATATCTTTTTCTTTGTTATCTCATGAAAACTTGGTGAAGTTCACTGTACTATGCAATTTGTTTAAGTCTATTAGGGTTACATATGCATCAAATTCACATAGTTCAAAATTCCCAATTCATAGGTTTTATTGATTAACTATCTTGATTGGATCATCTGAAACAAACTGAGTTTGCTTAACTATGTACTCTCATATGTATTTTTGACGAAAGGCATGCAGTTTGGATTCTAATGTGGGTTTGGTAGAGTTCATTATAGTCATGTCACCTTTTTTTAATCATAGCTTTGTTCTATCATTCTCTTAGCAGTGGGAATAGAAACTTTTTGTTCGTTTATTTTCTGGTCTTCCTTTGTCTCCCTGTGCTTATAATGAAGATTTACCGGCCCTCTACACATTTGTAATTGAATAAGAGTCACTTTTGTGGACTTCACTGGTAAAAAAATAAAATAACTATCAGCATCATTTCCAGACGACACAATCTAAGGTAGAGTGTGTTGTAGGGCACATGTAAATGTTAATACAGTTCACAATGATTAAACACTATTGCTCTTATGGAACAAGTGTAAAATCCACATCAGTTATTAATTCGTTTGGATAAATGCAAATCCAAGTGCAAACCAAATTAGGACGTGTTCCTTTCATACATCTTGTATTTATTTGATATTGGTAACATTTGGCATTTCTGTTGCAATTTAGGCCTTATAAAGAATGAGCTCTATGTTTTCAACTTTTATCTTTTATGCTGGATTTACAAATGCCAGTTTCTTTGATTCCCCAGGATTACAATGTTCTTGATTATGAAGACAAGGTTGTCGATGGTTTTTATGACATATATGGGCTGTCTATGGATGCTGCAAGTCAAGGTAAAATGCCTTCACTTTCAGATGTGCAAACAAACCTCGGGGAGCCCAGCTTCGAAGTTGTCGTTGTCAATCGAGCAATTGATCCCGCCCTTGAGGAGTTAGATCAGGTCGCTCGCTGTGTGGCATTAGACTGTCCTGCCACTGAGGTTGGTATTCTGGTGGAAAGGCTTGCTGAACTTGTTACCGAGCATATGGGTGGTTCCGTGATAGATGCTAATGTCATGCTGGCGAGGTGGATGGAAAGAACCACCGAGTTACGTTTATCTCTTCATACAAATATTTTGCCTATTGGGTCCTTAAATATTGGTCTTTCCCGTCATCGTGCTCTTCTTTTCAAGGTTAGTAGCTTCACATTTTCATCAGAGTTGATTACTAGGGTCTCACATCTACCAAGAATTATCATATATTGCTTATATCAATGAAGAAATGTAATTATAATGCCTCGAGTGATGACTTAATCTACCATCTTGAAAAGCTCACACATTTAACAAGAATATCCTTAATTCTATGGCATTCAAATGAGTAACATGTCTTTCTTCCTCCAAAAACAATGCACCCATGTGAAAAATCTATGGAGTTGCCTTTTACTCTTCTCACTTCGAATTCTAAATGTACAAAAGGTACTTGAGATTTTTGTTTCGCCCTAATTGCAGGTATTAGCTGACAATGTTGGTGTACCTTGTAGACTGGTTAAAGGAAGCCACTACACAGGTATTGATGATGCTGCTGTGAACATAATAAAGTTGGACAATGAGAGGTAATGCACATGGAACTTAATGTTTTCCTAGTTGTTGCTCGCTTGCTCCTGCTTCTGCATGAAGTAGATCTCAACCAATAGTCTGTATCAAAGTTTATTCGATGTTTCTCATCAAATATCTTCCATAAGCACCTCAAATTAGTCGTACAAAGGAACCATATCAACTACTAGATATGGATTTATTAGATAGATTGGTTAGTATTTTGAGATATGATTGGAAGTTGCTCAAGGAACGAAGATTTTCCTCCATAGTTCAAAGGATCCTAGTTATAATATGTTCTTCCTTTAAGTATCTAGAATCACCCCTCATCCTCGCTCTATCTTGACTGTATAACTGTGTGTTGTCGGCCTCTAAATGTTTATGAGTAATTTCTCTTCTTCTGGAGTTAATTCTCCTTTTCTACTTTCAGGGAATTTTTAGTTGATCTCATGGCAGCACCTGGGACACTTATACCAGCCGACATTCTCAGCATAAAGGATGCATCCTTTAATTCCTATGATCCAAGATTAAGCAAAATCCCAACTCTGGGTTCTGCTAATGATTCAGGGTTTGATCTCTCGAGAGAAGAAGCATTGCATGAATATAGAGATGGTAATGGAAGATATATTGGTGGCAGCATTCCCTTGGATAGAAAAGCTAGCCCCGAAAAGATAGAATTTGTTCCCTCTACCTCAAGTTCTAGTAACGGATTGCTGCCTACAAACGTTGGTGGCAGTTCAGTTTCATCTTCAGCTGTTGGAACTTCTTCTCAGTACAAAGGAAAAAACAGGGGTTCTGTTGTTGGTGATGGTGTGAAGGAGAATCTCAATGTAATGCCATATCCCCTAGATAAACCTGAGCCCTCCAAAGACCTCTTTGCAGATCTGAACCCACTACGGATAAGAGAGCCTAGACATATGCAAAACAAACCCCCGGAGAAAAATGTTAACGATTTTCAGAGGCGCAAAGAGAACCTTGCTTCGGGTATGCCGTGGAAAAATCGTTCAACTTCCAACGAGGTCCCTCAAAACAAGCAGTATGAAGAGGGACTCCCCCCTAGAAACCGCGAAAAAGGTTCTAAGGCATCATCAAGCACTGTCACTTTCAAAAACTATCTTCCCCATGTTCCTAATAATAAGACTTTTGACGTCTCCCAGAATTCTTATCCTGAGAGCAAAAATGATGTAACAGAAGGTTCATACAGTGGGGTTTCAGTTGTCAAAGACAGTAGGCTGCCTTCTGAGAAGAGTGTTAATCGAGTGGATGGACCGCACGTATTTAATCAGTCTCCAGATGGAAATAATGGAGCAGAATATCATAGAGAAGCGAAGGGTTTGCATGATAAAGTAGTAGGTGAGCCGGGGGAACATGGAAAGAATATTATGGGTAAGAATGAGCGTAGAAAGTATACTCATGACAGATTTATGGGTATCAAAGGGAATCTTGAAGATCCTATGTCACCGCTTGATGCTGGTCCAAGTAGGCTAGGTCCAATGTTAGAAGATGTGGCTGAATGGGAAATTCCATGGGAAGACCTTGTTCTTGGCGAGAGGATTGGACTAGGTAAGGATTTCAACTTTGTACCAAGCTGATAGAAGTATTCTTTAAAAAATGATTTTTTTATGTGATAACACATTCATACTTCCACTCATTCTATTCTGAAATCTTTTTGCAATTTCTATCGGTGTGCATGGGTGAGACATACATCCACTCTCTGTTGATACATTGGTCTTAACAAATATATACTAACGATGGTAGTAGAAAAAACTTTTTTAAATCGGTGTGCATGGGTGAGAAAAATCACTCTTCCTATTCTGAAATCTTCTTACAATTTCTATCGGTGTGCATGAGTGAGATGTACAACCACTCTCTGTTGTTACATTGGTCTTAAAAATATGTATTAACAATGGTAGTAGAAAACTGTTAACTGCATAACAAAAATCATGTTTTCGACACCCAAATTTATGATAGCTTTGAGTAAACTATAAAGTTTTTATATTTTAAAAGTAATTTCAGTTGGTATTCTTGTTTTTGCGAATAGGCTCATATGGAGAGGTCTACCGTGCTGACTGGAATGGGAGGGTGAGTTTTTATTTTCATTCAGTTAGTGGTATATCGGTTATATGAAGTTCCTTTCTGTGAGCTGTTTCGTTTTTGGCACATTTATCTTTTCATATGGAAAACAATGTAGTCATGAGAGACATATTGGATACAGTAACTATGAATTCTGCTAGTGATTATCTTGTGAAACTTGCTGTTTTAGGTCTAGGTGACAGAATCCTTCCGTAGGCAGTGTTTTAATTTCAAAATGCCGTTGTGCTTGACTTTCTGGCCAAACTGTCTCAGTTATTGTGTTTCCTTTTTTTTTTTCCAAATAAGAATGAAATAAAACTTAAAGAATATCTTTGTAGCTCTCAGTTTTTCTTTCCCAGCCTTAGTTTGTCGTTGCTTTTTGTTTTTCCTCTTTTCCATAAGCTAAAACTCAAAGAGAAAATACGCGAAACAGATCTCTGGCTTATCTCGATATGATTTGAGTATGTTCTGATTTCTGTTTGGTGTTTCATTTGGGTCATAGGAAGTAGCGGTTAAGAAGTTCCTAGACCAGGATTTCTCAGGGGATGCTTTGGATGAGTTCAGGAGTGAAGTAAGTGAAAAGTTATTTGTCTTATTTTGTTGTAGATTGCAACTTTTGGACACTGTTTTTCTTTGCTTTTCACTGAAGATTTTTTTGTTGGTTGTTGAATGCCAGGTTCGAATAATGCGCAGATTGCGTCATCCAAATGTTGTTCGTTTCCTGGGTGCCGTAACTCGCCCCCCGAACCTGTCTATTGTCACTGAGTATCTCCCACGGTATGTAAGGGGGCTCATCTGTATTTTCTTTTGCTGCAATTTATTTTCTCGTTAAAACTTAAAAGCTTCCATAATTTGTAAAGCCTCATTCTCAACTGAGAAATAGCAAACATTTATTTCCAAAGCACTTTCTTGGTTGGGATATAAACTAAAGAGAAAAAGCTTCCATAATAAAGCCTCATTCATAACCGAGAAATGGGGAACCTATATTGCCGAAGCACTTTCTTGGTTGGCATTTAACTTTACAAGCACTTGCTATCTCTTATCTCACTCTATGAACTTTTACTATTAGAAAACGTAAATCCAGACTATGGTTATTGGTATCTGAGAGTCAGCTCAGTATATCTTTATCTAACATCCCGCGTCACACATGCTTTTGGTTTTCCAGGGGGAGCTTATATCGAATTCTCCATCGTCCTAATTGTCAAATTGATGAACAACAAAGAATAAAGATGGCTTTGGATGTGGTATATAGAATCAGCTCTCTACAATTTCTTTCAAAATTTTACTTCACTCTGTCTTCTCTCATTTGATGCCTTCCACTCTGGCTTATATATATAGGCGAAGGGTATGAACTGCCTGCATACGAGTATGCCCACAGTTGTTCATCGTGATCTCAAATCACCTAATTTATTAGTTGATGAGAATTGGAATGTTAAGGTATGAACTGGCCGCATGCCTTACATTCTTTTATTTAGATACATGAATGTTCACTGCTTGTCTGGCTTATGCAGTGAATGTTCTTCTGTTTTTATTTTTATGCTGGAAATGATCATGTTGATGTTACTATTGCCAGCTAGAAGTATTCACACTGTAGGATAATATAATAATTAGTAATACATAAACTGATAAAAGACTGTTTAGTCCAGCTTGAAGTTGATGGTGGAGGCTTTTTGCACACAAACACACAAAAAAAAGGTTCATTATTTGGTGTCATGTTGATCAAGGTCTCACGACTTATTTTCAGTTCACCATCTCATGCCACTTTTCTTGTTAATTACGTGAGGGGGCATGTTGTGAGTAGTGAATCTTTTCTGGACCAGTGTAAACAATTGATGCCATATATTTAGTGGTCTATCGCTGGTATTTGACCGCAAAGTCGAAGAACATCAAGAGTTTTATCTTGTAGCTCATGTGCCTGTAACTTCCAAAAGAACATAGGGTGCTAAAAAATTGAATTTTGGTTTGCAATTGATTATTCTCTTCATTCTGCAGTTTGTGAATTTATTTTGTCTGAATGTTTCCAGGTCTGTGATTTTGGATTGTCACGCTTGAAGCATAATACCTTTTTGTCATCCAAATCCACGGCTGGTACGGTAAGTGGAAAATATATATATACACCTTAGTTGACATTGGTAGTGTACATCCTAGATTGATGGAAACTCGTAGCCTAGAATCGGAATTCCTCGTAGCGTCTCACTTAACAAAATTTGTTGAATTTGTCAGCCTGAGTGGATGGCTCCAGAAGTTTTGCGGAATGAACAATCTAATGAAAAGTAAGTGCCTGACCATTTTTTTGTCTACACTCAGTGTTTTCTAACTGTTCATTACCTACTTTTTATGTTTTGGCCAGTGATATGATTAGGTTTACCTTTTTTATTTTAGGAGTTTACATGCACTTCTGTTGTATATATTGTTGCATATATTGTTATACTGCATGAACTCATGGGATCTTAATATGTTTTGTCTGAATTTATCCGTAGGTGTGATGTTTATAGTTTTGGAGTCATTTTTTGGGAGTTGGCAACACTGAGAATGCCTTGGAGTGGGATGAATCCAATGCAGGTGGTGGGTGCAGTAGGTTTCCAGAATCGTCGTCTAGACATACCAAAAGAACTCGATCCCTTGGTTGCGAGGATAATTTGGGAATGTTGGCAGACGTAAGTTACTAAAATTTATTCTTCGGGTACAAAAAATGAAAATTACATCAACCATTTTAATGCTGGTTCCTAATTAACATTGCTTCTTTTTAAATACACCTCTGAGGGCATTTATTCTAATTAACATTGCTTCTTTTGTTTTTGTTTTTCTTTCCTTTTTCAGAGAGCCAAACTTGCGGCCTTCTTTTTCTCAGCTGACGGTTGCTCTCGAACCCTTGCAACAGCTTGTCATCTCCCGGGGTCCTGAATCAGATCAACCAAGCTCACTATTACCTCATGAGATCCCAATAAATTCTACTCCTTAAAAAGTCGGCATCCCAATTGTGAATATGCGAGAAATGTTGTTGCTTTTTGTAAGGTGAGCATATATATGCAGTATATTGCTCGTATTAGAGTAATTTGAAGTGATCAAATGAAGTTTCTACATCACCGAAGTGGTGGTTTTGTACAGGAATTTACATATGGGTTTTAGTCCTCGGGAATTATCAACTGTGGGCTATATATAATATAATTGTAAAGTTGATAATTATCATCATTTATTACTAAAAATTCTGCCATTCAATACCAAGTTCTGACTGTAATTTCAAGGATTTGTGTGAAGCTTATAACTACATTATATATAACATGATTATAATGAAAATCTGCGAGCACTTCATACATAATCATGCTGATTCGAGTTTTCGCTGATGATTACTGTGGAAGTGTTAGTTAAAGATTCAAGTTTGTGAATTTCTTTAACCTTTTGGAATCTTAATTGGTTTCGATCAAAATAGAAAAACATAGTTTGCTTGCCCAGAACTAGAAGACAATAAAAAATGTGACATTGCTTTCGCATAAATTGGAAAAACACCCTAGCTATCATCCTCATCACTGTCACTGTCCTCGCCAGCATTTTCATCGCCATCTGATTCGTCTTCTTCCGAACTGTTTTCTTCGGAACAGTCTTCGGAATCATCATCATCCTCGCTTCCATCAACCTCGTCCTCTTCAGAATCATCATCCTCACTACTTCCATCACCGTCAACCTCGTCATCAGATTCGCCATCTTCAGAACCATTCACGGAATCATCATCCTCACTTCCATCTACTTCATCATCCTTTATTTCTACAATTTCTTTCAACTTCGACTCAGGTGCGGAAGAACCAACTGTAATCTTAAGAGTCTCCCCGAGTTTGACTTCGTCACTGGGAAACTCCATTGCTGCAGAGACTTGAAAGAGAAAGACCAGGGTTTTCGAAAAAACAAATATATTCTAATTAAACTGTATAGTATTTCTTTTTTATTTATTTTAATTTTGGTCATTCTTTATTGTGAAAACGACTACCCCTTCATTGTTCATTAATTTTGGCCACTCATTATTTTATTTTATTTTGATGTGAAAACCCCTAAATTTAAAATTAGCTCATTCAAATCGAAGTTCGGATAATGTCCATTCTTCCCAGCTGAAGTTAGTGAGTGACTTTATGGACGAAAATTTGAACTAGGATTGGGACCTTTATTTTTCCTTCAAATATTTCTAGACTCACCGCTCTTATTAGGCCTAGACCGGATCAGTTAGATTTTCCGAGATAGGAACCGGACCAATCAGGGTTTTTTAGCACTAAATCTTTATATTTTCTGATAAAGTCGAGCACTAGTGATAGCAATATTAATTGCGATAGAATATGGGGAATAAAAACCTCACCAAGAGTCAAATTGTTTGTTTTCAAATGTCTTCATAATATACCGCTTCTTACTTCCATTCTATCTAAATATACAAGCTTGTATAACCGTTGTACTTTCTGTAATCACTGTGACGAAACTATTGAACGTTTATTCATTTTGTTCCCTTTTGCTCTTCATAAATTCGATAAGAGATTGGATTTTAGGTTGGCACAATTGATAGGTGTCTAAAACACCTTAATATTTATCTATTGTTTATATTTTCTTTGCTAAGTTTTCTTGTAAATTATGTATCTTATGTTTGCCTTTGAGTGTTTAGGTATTTTGGAACAAAAGAAGAAGAAACAGGGCAAAAGTCTTATCTCATGTGCAACTGCTGTTGGAGACGGATTATTTCTCATTATTTGCTTTTATTTCTTTATCTCTATCTGAAAAGCATGTCGGCTTTAGTGATGCAAATCCTCTCTGAAAAGCATGACAGTTTTAGTGATGAAGAGACATTGAAGAGAAGAAGTGGATCTGAGAAGTAAGAGACGGCTGCTGTTGGTGGAAGATTTCGAAGAAGGGCGAAAGCGTTGGTTCGTATGCAAGCACTATTGGGAGCTCTGCCGAGTTGTGTTTATTGGCTACTGTTGGTGGCTTGAATCTGATTGCCGGGTGCCTACACTCTGGGGTTCTCAGAGCTGGGGTAGATGCATCCATTATTCTTCCTACACAAAACCTAAATTTCAGAGATAACAAATCATTTGTTTTATTTCTCTACCTGAAACCGGGAGAAACAGTGAGAAATATGGCTGCGGCTGTTCACAGAGATTGAGAAAGGAATTCAGAGACAAACCAAGGTGATGGTGCTGTGTATGCTGGTGTTTGTAGTTTTACAAGGAACAGATGGATTTGGGGTTTTTGCTAGCCGAGACTACAAGAATGTGAAGCTGTTTCCATCGATTCTGTGATGAATGTTAATGAAGAAATCTGGGTTTTAACAGAAATTGGAGTTAGGGTTTGGTTGAATCGAACAGCAGACGCTACAATTCTGCTTGCCGTTTGCCGGAGATCGAGCTGTGGGGTTTGTGGCTGTTCAGCAGAGGTTGAGAGCAATGAAGAAATACAGGGAATTGCAGGTTCAGATTGATGGTTTTGTTGGTGATTTGGACCAGAAACATGGAAGAACTGAAGCTGTTGCTGGCCTGATTTGTGTGGATGATTAATGTGGGTTTGCAGAGGAATTCAACAGCAACAAGAACAAGGAGAAGACGTTTGCTTTGGTGGTTCTGTGGCCTGAGATTTGGGGCTGAATTGTGTTCGACTTGGAGCTGATTTTGCTTGGAAGATTTGGGTATGAGCTGAATTTGTTAACAGAGGCGAGGTGGTTCGAATTGGAGGAGAATGGGTCAAGTTTTGAGCTCAATTGCAGCTGAATATGATGCTGCTTTGATCGAATTTGTGTTGGTGGATTGTTTTACAGGATTAGAGCTGAAGGTTTCTGGTGGGATGATTTTCGCAGACTGAACTGGTTTGGTTTGGAGGAGATACTGCAAGTTGTTGAGCTGAATTTCAGCTGTAGAACGTGTGCTGTTATGGGTCTGTGTTGGTGATATGATGTTAATGGAAGAGATAGGAGCTGAGGTCTGAAACTGTGGTGATTTGGTTGAGCTATGGCAGTGAAAGATGTATGCTGCTACTGGCTTCATGCTAAGGGTTAACAGCTTGTTTTAGATGATGTTTCAGCTGCTAACCAGGGACTGAGATTGAGTTATTGCTGCTGGTGTTCGAGTAATTGATGGAAGAGATAAAGATACAACAATTCCAGTGGGGTTAGAAGGCATGGGCTTACCTGATTGTGTTAGCGCGATGAAGAGGGAGACAGGTGCTGGAGCTATGAGGTTCAGCTAAAGAATTGTGAAATTAGTCTCACAAATCTAGCCAGTCACGACCAGCTTTGTCTTAGTTGTGTGCATCCGGTAGACATGGTTCGATGGCTCTATATGGAGGGATTTCGGCAGAGGCTAGGTGACGTTTTTGACACCAACAGGGTAAGCTATTTGGATACGAATCTGCGTGAGTACTGGATGCAGTTTGGGTCCGTGAAAACAGTCACCAAGTGGTGCTGTTGCCGTTGGTTTGGCAGAGATGGATGGCTGTGATTTGAGAGCCTGTGGGGTTTGTGAATATTGAGAATTATGCGGTGTTTATCCAAGTGGAGATTGCAGGGACGAGAAGCTATAAAAGGGAGGCGCAGAAAACACAACAGATTTTTACCTTTCTTTCACCAGAAGAGCTTGCCTGCACCTGTTCTACACAGCAGCAATTTGTTTGCTGCCTGGGTTTAATCTAAACTTCTCCTTCTTTTAAATATCTTTTAAGCCTTGTATTTTGAGAACAATGTTTACTATGAGTAGCTAAGCTATCTTTTGATTAAGGGTGATTTCAAAGCCCGGATTATGAACTCATAATTGATATGCAAAAGCTCGTTTTCTCGCAATTATTTCCGTTATTGTTTGATTTCTACCATGCTAATATTGTTTATGAGTTATGTGTTAAAGGTTTAAGTTCAAAATTGAATCGTTAGTGCATAATTCTATTGCTAGTTTTGAATTCTTCGACCCGTAATTGTCTAGAAAGATAAACACAAGTAGCAATATATGGGTATTGATGATGGGACTTTGTTAAGTACCCATATGTAGAAATTGACACTAGTAGGTGATTCATGCTTTTGAGTTCATCACTAGGAACAACCTTATCTCACAAAACTTAGAGCACTTGTTTGAATCATACCTAGTAAGCGTACCTCTAGGTAACTTGAATAAGTAAAATCCGGTAGTCGAGCGCTTCCGTATCCGGTGAGCTTAGGAGATAATAACGGGATAGTTGAGCGTACTAATTATCCTAGGGTTGTTAGTAACGAGATAATGCGAAGAACTTCGTTTATATCAATTAGGTTTATATTCCGTGGTCGAGAATGAATCCTTAATCAATCTCATCTCATATTTGAGTACAATCTTATAATTTTCAGAATTGTACAACATAATCATCTTTGCTAAGAGTAATTCCATAACAACTTTTGCTTCATACCTCCCTTGGGACGAATCTGCTTTCATTATATTACTTGCTAGTGTAAAGAGAAGTAGAAAATATTATTTGCGAGTTGACACCGCGTCAAAATTGGCGCCGCTGCCGGGGAGGCAGTAGTTGTTATTTTATTCTTAGTTTATATTTTTGCTTTTAGTTTCAATTTCAGTTTACTCATCCAATCTATTAGAATCTGTTTTTCAGGTACCATTTCTTTGGTGAATGCGTGGAGAGGGCAGACCAAGTCCAATTGGTATATGTCTTCGTTCAGGCACTTTACTAAAAGACTTGATTCGAGCAGTGAATACTCCACTTCCTCCTAGTTCTTCACCAAGTGAATTCTCGGACTCGGACAAAGAGGAAGGCAACAAAATGGGAGGTCGACCACCTGCTCCAAGAACACTCAAGGAGCTCACTTCTCCAAACCTTGACCAGCAGCCTTTATGTATTCAGCTGAATGGAACCATTGAGTTGAAGCCGCAATTGATTCACTTGCTGCCCAAATTCAAAGGTTTAGCGGGAGAAGATCCTAATCGTCACTTGCAACAATTCCATCATGTTGTGACTAGTTTGAAGCAAGCAACTGCAGACGCCGATATGGCTATGATTATAGCGTTTCCTTTCTCCCTTATAGATGTTTCAGGAGAATGGTTCTTTTACTTACCTCCTGGGAGTATAACCACATGGAATGGAATGAAGAAGTTGTTCCTTGAGAAGTATTTTCCAGCATCAAAAGCAGCAGTGATTCGCAAAGAGATTTGTGGTATTAGACAAGTATCCGGAGAGACTCTTTATGAATATTGGGAGCGGTACAAGAAACTTCTAGCTAGCTGTCCACACCACCAAATTAGCGATCAACTCATTATTCAATACTTCTACGAGGGGTTGCTCTCTAATGAGAGAAATTTGATTGATGCCGCAAGTGTTGGTGCACTCACCAACAAGACCATTGCTGAAGCTACAAGCTTGTTAGAGAACATGGCTGCAAACACACAACAATTCTACACTCGAGGTGAACCAATGGCAAGGAAAGTGAATGAAGTTGGCCATTCTTCACATTTCGAACATAGAATGGGTAACATGGAGAGGATGATGCAACAAATAGCGGCGGCTGTTATACCATCATACACCGAAGAAGTTGAGCAAGCTAGTGCAATGTACCAAAATCAACAACGGCTAAGATATGACCCTTATTCCAGCACATACAATTCGGGTTGGCGTGATAATCCTAATTTCAGCTACGCCAACAAGCAAGCTGCAGCAAATCCTACTTTCAATCAACAAGGAGGGTACCAATTCATGCAAAGACCACAACAAGAAACTCAAGGTAAGAGTGTGGATGACAAGTTTACTCTTATGATGCAAAGTATGCAAGAGATTTCAAAGACAATGCAAGGGTTCAACCAATTCCAGCAGAAATCCGAGATGGTTATGAGAGATGTGCAAAACCAAGTTAGTCAATTGGCTAATGATATGAATCAACTCAAGGCACAAGCAGCTGGAAAACTTCCTTCGCAACCATTGAATCATAGGGAGAATGTTAATGCTATTGAACTACGAAGTGGAAAGCAAGTAGAGAAACCGGCAGCATCACCAGAGTCCCATGAACGTGATTTAGAGAAAGAAGTGGACGAAACAGTCCCTAACAAGGCTGATTCGGTAACAAATTCTAACTCTAAACCTCTTGTTTCTACTTATGTTACTCCTCCACCTTTTCCTAGCAGGTTTGCAAAATCAAATAAGGAGACGTTGGTCAAAGAGATTTGGGAAATCTTCAAGAAGATCGAAGTGAACATTCCATTAATTGAGGCAATAAGGCAGGTTCCTCGTTATGCAAAGTTCTTGAATGAATTGTGCACTTACAAACACAAATTGACTGGTAATGAGGTAATGAGTGTGGGGGAGAGTGCTTCGGCATATCTTCAAAAGAAACTCCCACCTAAATTGAAAGACCCCGGCAGTTTTACTATACCTTGCACAATTGGTAAAACAAGGTTTACTAAAGCTTTGCTAGATTTAGGAGCATCTATTAGTGTTATGCATGCTTCAATTTATGAATCTTTAAATCTTGGTGCTCTCAAAAGTACCAGCATAGTTATTCAACTTGTTGATAGATCTAATGTCTACCCGAAAGGGGTTGTTGAAAATGTTTTGGTGCGGGTCAATGAGCTTATATTTCCTGTAGACTTCTATGTTCTTGATATGAGTGATGAAAACTCATCCTCATCTACACCTTTGTTGTTGGGTAGACCATTTATGAGAACCGATAGAACAAAGATAGATGTATTTGAAGGTACCTTGACAATGGAATTTGATGGAGAGGTTGTTCGCTTCAACATCTTTGAGGTGATGAGATACCCAAGTGATGTGCACTCATGTTTTGCTGTGGAGGAAATTGACGCTGGCTAAGAATGCAAGCGAGGTGAAAGTCGGGCTGACGACTTTAAACCAAGCGCTAAGTGGGAGGCAACCCATCGGTTTTGTATCTTTATCTTTATCTTTTTATTTTTAAGCATTTTATCTTTGTTTTGCATATCATTTGCGGAATTTCCCACCTTGAACTTTACTTTGAATGACTAAATTTTACATTGAGGACAATATAAAGTTTAAGTGTGGGGGAGCATTTATATGTTTGTAGAGTTTAATGCCTTTAATAAAAAAAAAAAAAAAAAAAAATTGCTTTATAAACTCCGAAATCTAGAAACTTGTGCCTTTAGGATGACGCTACCAATATAAGTGGATGGAACCATTTTGGTTGCAGGAGTTGAGGAACCCATTACCTAAAAGGACGGACAGAGCTCAGGTGTTAGAAATAACATGATAGTTGTTACCATATCTCGGAATGTCACCATATCACTTTCTGTTTTTATTTTTGCAAACTTTTTGTTTCTCTAAGTGATTTGGTGGGTCACTAACATCGAACTGTTATTACTGCTAGGATGAAATAGAGTGATTGAGTTACTAAAAAAAAAAAAAAGACCAAACCAATTAGACCAATCGGAGTTTATATTTGGAGAGAAAAAAAAATGACACTTGGATAGCAATATGTGTGTGTTCTCCCTGTCTCCGTCGCCTAAACAAGCGTGGAACGCAGGACCCATGGGAATTACCATGTAATCTGCTGACAAGAAGCATGCGCTTGGATCCAAAAGATCTAATCATGTTGTCAATTCGAGAGAAAAAAAAATGAAAAAGAAAAAGTGAAAAAGAAAAAAACAATTTTTTTATTATTATTGTTCAATAAAGTCGATTGCTGGTTCTCTTGTATATGCCAGCTGAGTTGATCTAGAATTAGGATTATCGACCACTGGTTCCCGTGTATATGTCAGCTGAGTTGATATTAGAATTCAGACCAGTATCTCAATCCATTAGGTCATAGGTTCATCTTGGCGGTGACCTTCAGACAGATATGGGAAACACCGTTCACTTTAGTCAACATTCGCAAACATCCATCTCTATATCCATCTTCTTAATCTATTCATGTGTGATTGTGGTTAATTAGATTCCGAGTATTGTGGTTTGTTCGACTTTCTGAGTAGAGCTTTATTTACTTATATATTAATTTGGATTTGCATCAAGGTACCTCCTCCTGTAATCATTTTGGATTCGTTCATAGATTCTTCACAGGTAGTTGGAATTTGGAGTAAAAGGTTTTGTAGGTACACCTCTTGTAAACCTTCACGAGACTAAAACTCGTCCACTAGGGACACCTAGGGGTTTAAAGGCTTGTTATACGTGCTAAGTGTGACCATAGCCTCGACGAAACGGAGTTGTATTATGTTTTAGAATTATTTTGTTAGCCCAGCAGGTTGGAATAATGTTGAGGGTGAGTGGAATGCTTATTGTGCCTCAATCATATGGCACACTTGGATGGTTAGGTGGGACAATATTTTCAAGGGTATTCATTACCAGCCAGGAAATACATTCGCTGCAGCAACGGCTTATTAGCGAGACAATGCAAAAACCTACAGATTAGTAGACCAGAAAGCCAAGAATCCAAAGCAACCCGTCCATTGGGAGTTACCTTCAAGGAATAAATTAAATTAAACTTGGCAGTTAGCTGGAACAGGGATGTTAATTTGGGAACTATAGTTATTGTTTTAAGAAATTGTCTTGGTGTTTGCAGGGAAGTAAGGATCAAATCTCTAAAGGCGTGAATTAGAGACGAAGTAGAGGTGCAGACAGCCATAAAAGCAATTGAGTGGAGCAGGCAACTTAGTGTGGAGGATGTTCTACTGGAGTCTAATAACATCAATCTTGTTAAGGAGCTCAAAGGAATGCAGAATGGCTTGGCATGGCAAGGTAAATCTTTGTGGATGGGCTACAAATCCACAATTTTCTTGGACTATTAGAATCGGAAACTATTTACTTTTATTTATATTTTTAAAACAGCCAACCACGTAGCTTTAGCCTTAGTTTTACAGATTAAGGAAAACGCAACTTGTTCCATCAGTTGTTAACTCCCCTTCAACTATTTTTCAGCATTTGGACAATGTTAGGTTACGGCCTCTAAACGTAATCCAAAACACTGTAAACTCTATTTCTATATATATTGCTGATCAAAAAATAAATAAATTAGGTTTGGATTATTAAATAGCAGAAGTGGTAGACAAACATACCCTCATGTATCATCATTATACTTTGCACACTGATACACCAATTCACAATGTGAATCTTTTTATCTACATGAAACCGAACAAAATGGAAAAGACTAATCTGAATGATGTTATTTTTATTATTCTTCAACCATTTAGAGAATTCTTCTTCGTTAAGATAAAATCCATTGCAAAAGAAATAGTTTGCACTAATCTTCATAATCACGATCCATTCCAATAGCCATTGATCTTCTTTGTATAAATCTTGATCATCGCCATGTCAGGATCCATCGTCTTCAAAGATATGCTTCAACCTTTTATCGGAAGAATTAGGGACGAGGCCACATATGGGTTTTATTTCAATACAAGAGCTTGAAGGCTATAACAAAATGCACTAATGGCGATTAGAATTAAAATATTTTAAGGCATGAAATAGCCATTGAGTACGCAAGATCAGTAACATAAAAATAAATTCTAAAACCTAAATCACAACATGATTTTTTATTGAAAGCAAGAAAATAACTATACAATTTGAAACCCAAATTTACTCGGAATATCTTATATATCTGATTCAATCCTAGTAAATCTAGGTTCGGAGAAGAAGAAGATTTTGGAAAAACTAGGTTTGGATAATTAGGGGTAATTTGCGTTACCTCCCCTGTAAAGATTGGTAATTTGCATTACCTCCCCTACAAAAATAAAATTAGCAAAACCTCCCCTCGTCAATAATTCCGTTTATTCCAAGTTAGCTGACTCAGCACTAACTTACACGTGGTTTTTTGTAGGGGAGGTAATGCAAATTACCAATCTTTATAGGGGAGGTAACGCAAATTACCCCAAAAAATAAAAAATAAAAACACGTGTAAATTAGTGCTGAGTCATCTAACTTGGAATAGATGGAATTATTGACGAGAGGAGGTTTTGTTAATTTTATTTCTGTAGGGGAGGTAATGCAAATTACCAATCTTTACGAGGGAGGTAACGCAAATTACCCCGGATAATTATTTAGAAAAAACGGTTATGGAGAGGATTTTGGAGAGAGAGAGAGAGAGAGAAGTTTCCCCTACCATGAATTGGTCACTCATTATTGAAAAGGGAAAAAAATGAATCGAATACCCTTTAGTTTTACTTGCGGAATTGGGATATATCCAAACTAATTGGGGCATATAGAAGTTTAAGTGAACCTAGAGGCAAGGCTAAGGGGTGCTAAAAATGGGTAAAGTTACGAATCTACTCTGCCAATTCTAATTAAATTTGATCCATTGGTAATATCAGTTTCTGATAAGAAACGATTTGTTTCTTATTCAACGCATGTTCCATAAAACGTGGTCTTATCAGTTTCATTTCATCTTTTCCTTCTCCTCTACCCTAACGACCTATTCATCCTTCTCCATCATTTTCATCATTTAGAACGTTTGAAAACTCATCGATTAATTCGTTGTAATCGTCGATCCGAGAATTTCATCGTCGATTAATCTTCAAACATGCAGAAGCGTATGAAACACACTAATAGAAAACTTAATCGTGATAACCCTGGAAATTGGAAATCAATGCAACAATACAACAGGAAAAAAAATATCAGTAGGTGAGAAAGAAATATTTGAAAGTGAAGAAACCGAAGAAATGACGAGATTGAGAAAGTAAGTGATTACATAAACTCAACCCAGTACTTTTATTTTGTTGTTTGAAAGTCAAATTAGGTCAGAAAAATCCAAATTGTTAAATTGTGGTTGTGTGGTCGTCAAGGTATTTCTTCATCTACCTTGACAACATATCATGTTTATTTTTAATTGTTATCTTCCTAGGTTTAGTAGACGACTTTTCATCTCTGGAAGCATCATTTACAGGATCGTCATGATATTCATTCTAACACCAAGACGACTACTGATGTGGTATTATTAGTCGTCAAGTTTTGAAAATCCTAATCATGCCGACTAATAAGCTAAAAAAGTAGTTTTTCCTGTGTACAATTTGGTTATTGAGCGTCACTTTATTGGAATAGTGTCTTGACGACTAAGCATTGGTCGTCACTTTGTATATTATCGACCATGGCAACTGATAACTAACCAAGGCCAAGTTTTCATGTGTATAGTTTGGTTATTAGTCGTTATGGATTTGTAAAACAAAGCTGACGACTAAGCTTTGGTCGTCACCTTGTAGAATTTTCGACCATGCCGACCAATAACTTACCAAAACCAAGTTTTTTGTGTACAATTTAGTTATTAGTCGTTATGATTTTGTAAAACTTTGACGACTAAAGTTGGTCGATACTTTGTAGAATTCCGACCTTGACGACTAAGTCCATAAGATGGTTAGTCGTCATTATGTTCGACCATGTCGTGATAGCCTCATTTTTCTCATCCTCATGTAATTTGGGAAGAAATTGTTCTCGGAAGAAGAACTCCGTGAAAGACCCAACAACAAGTTTATGAATTTCGTAAGTATTGTGTCTCTCTTATTGTTTTAACATTTATGTATATTATTATATAATTTTATTGATCGTTTGTTGTTTAACTAAAAATAGAAGGAAAACTTAAAGATCCTGTAAGATGATGTATTACGCGAGAGATAAAGGAGAGCCTTTGTCGGTTGAAGAGAAAACTAAGCACATTGATTTTGATAGGAGTGTTGATAATGAAGATGCCACCGAAATGTTCTATTGAGCAATTGATGAACTAAAGAAGCCTCATAATCATCGAGGTAGAAGTCAGGGAAGTCAACGAGGCCAGGGTCGTGATGGTGCCCGTAGTTGTTAATGAATTTCTAGTTTGTTTATTTATGTGTTAGTATATTAAGGTTAATGGTTGGACAAATGTTTTTTTATATTTTTACAAATGTTGGTTTGTGTTTGCTTGTAACCGAAATACCTACTTTGTTGGATTTCTAGTTAATTGTTGAATGAATGATTTGCTTAGTTATATTATGTTTGTTGTTTCAATAGTTTAGTCGTCACGATTTTAACACTTGTAAAATGATGACCAAACCAGGGTCGTCACCTTTTTTATGTGCAGACTGACAACCTTGACAACAAAAAATGTGGAGTTACAAGGGATGTCTGGGTATTAAAAATGCGACAATGTCTTAGTCGTCATTTTATAAAAACGACTATCATGCCGACCATAAGTGGACTAATTTGAGCTTTCCTGTAATAAAAAATGCTATTAGTTGTCATGGTAACCACAGTACGACCATGACGACCAAGCCGTGGTCGTCATTTCTGTTAAACAACTACCATGTCGACCAAAGATAGATGAATATGAGTTTATCCTGTAATAAAATATGTTATTATTCGTCATGATAACAAAATTACAACCCTGGCGACGTTTAGGTAGTTGTCATTTTATAAAAATATAACAATGGCGACCAATATTGCTTAAATTTGACTCTTCACTAGATGAAAACATCTTATTAATCGTCACCATGTTAACATAACGATTATGCCGACCAATACTAGTCTTCATTTTAAAGAAAATTAGACCATGACGACCAGTTCAAAATTCAAAAAAAAATCAACAACAACCGTATTGATTTGCTCTCCCAACGGCTAGTTTTTGGCTTTATCCAATAAATATACTTGTTTTGTCCATCAAACTACATACACCAAGTTTTCATATACTCTACAAAGCTCATTTCATCATCTACTCTTTCTAACTCACTTCCTACCTCTACATACAATCATGGTATCATTTAATTCAAGTAAAGATTTCGTCATAATCAAAACATGATACACCGAAAGTCGACATATAGATGTCCAAGCCGAAAGGGTAGATCCCGAAACCTTTTGGGTGAGGATATATACCCAATATGTGCAAGTTATGGAAATAAAAAGAGAAGATTTCTTAAACAAATTCATGATAGGTGCAAAGTCCTCAGTAAATCTGGTTATCAAGATTATATACCCAATGACAGACCTATCAAAAAAGCTTTGTATTCTGCCAAATTATTAATGCATTAAAGTTCTAGTTTGAATGAACGCGAGAAAACTTTACCGATTGGAGATACCAAAATGACACCAGCTCCTCCAATATTGTTATTCAGAGTGCAAAGCTATCAAAGTACAATAACCATGTCTCTTCCTTGATGAGAGCGATTTACGAAAATTATCATTATGTCTTCGTGTAATAAAGTAACGTCTTCACTTGAGAAAGTTACTAGTAAGTCTGCCACAGCTTGTCCCTTTACATATTTTGGAGAGACACATACTATGTCAAACTATGATATTTGAAATAACCACTTAGTGGACCTGCCTATCATATCCGGCTTTAAGAGTAAGAACCTGATAAAATCGACTTTAGCAATTAACACCACTCTATTTGACAGTAAATAATGCCTGAACTTCTAAATAGCGTATCTAATGCCAAATATGCTCACCTTGGGGTACCTCGGCATCTCTTAGCATAGGACTAAGGTATGCTCTCATTTCATCTTCATAAGCCAGGTGGGTTCTAATAGCAATGTTGCTAGAGGCAGCGTAGAGGAGTAATGGTTTACTTGTACATGATACCTCATAATTGCTGGAGATAGCAATAATTGTTAGATTCTGCAAAACGCCTCATGCTGAGTGCAGGACCGAACATAGTTTTACCCCTTCTTCAATAATGAGGTAAATAAAGTAACAAATTGATCTAACCCTGGAATAAAACGTCAAATATAAAACACCTTCCCATGAAGCTCTTGAGTTCTTTTACCGTTCATGGAAGAGGCATGGTGGTGATTGTTGCGTCTTGACTGGGTCGAATTTGATCCCTTCGTCAATTACTAGGAATCCTAGGAACTTTCCCGAGGAACACCGAAGGCGCACTTCGAGGGGTTCATCTTTAAATTTATATTCATAGCACCTCTCGAATATTTATCGTAGTACATCCAAGTAAGTTGCTCAAGTTTTGGACTTGACGACCACATTATCGACATAATCTTCCACATGTTTGTGCATCATGTCGTGGAATATTGACAACCATGGCACATTAATAATTAACACCCGTATTCTATGGACCGAAGGGAATTACAGAGCTCAGAATGCGGTCCTATTAGCATCATGATCATACATTTTTATTTAATTATAGTTGTTGATACATGAGAGGGCAAGCCTATTAGGAAAACGGGGACTAAAGCCCAAGTCCAATAAAGTATGTCTACAGAATAGCAAGGATAAGGAGGGGATTAATGAGAAACTAGAGGTTATATTAGGGGGACCAATGGCGATAATAGTAAATAAGAGGGTTCCAAAGACATGTGACATGATGTCATGAGAAGAATGGATTTTGGGAAAAGCCTATAAAAGGAAGGATATAGTACAATGGAAAAGGAGGTCTCTCTCATACTATTCTAGGAAAAGGTGTAATCATTGTTGTGACTAAGACATGCAGGACCTATATCATCTTTACCTCTCAACAATAGTCATTGTAGCCATCAATGAAATAGAACATGTCATGGCCTCTGATAACGTCTACCAGCATGTCAATATTAGGAAGTGGAAAATCATTTTTGGGACAACATTTGTTTAAAGTTATGAGGTATACACAACACCTGATTTGACCATTATTCTTTTTGACATGAACACATTGGCCAGGCAAGTAGGATGTTGAATAGGCTTAATGAACCCAACAATAAGTAGCTTCTATATTTAAACCTTGACCTCTATTCAATTCAATGTATGAACTGTCTTGGTGGATGCTTGATAGGTTTGGATCCAGTGATGATATGCATATGATAAGTGACCAACTTGTCGTCTAAGCTCGAAATTTCTTCGTTAGTCCAGGCAAATATATCTTGGTATTATTTAAGAATATTTATGAGTCATGTTCGTTCTTCTGGCAATAGAGTTGAACTAATGGATATAGGTCTTGGAACTTCTTTCATCCCGATGTTGACGGCCTCGAATTCATATGTTATTGAATCAGCGTCGTTCTGCAACTGTTGTGGAGTATCTTGTACTTCTTCTTCCTCTTGTGGCCTTTCGCTATGGTTGCATTCTTCTAGGCGAGAAAGATATTTATTAAACTTCTATGTTAATAGCTAATAGTGGCGATGGAGGTAGATGGCCTTGTTGTTGGTATCATAACTTGTCACTAAGTTGTGACCTCTCTTAGTGTAAGAATAAGTTGGGATTCTAGCGATTGCGGGGTAATACTTGATGAAGTCCACCGAAAGAGATGTTTTTGGGAGTTTAGCCTCCACATCCGATGTTGGAGATGACAACCTATTCAGCCTCTTCAATATACGCCCAAGTGAGGAGTGATGTACTGTAGATTTTGTTTGGTGTGTCAGGTACGCATAAACTGGAGCATACGGAGATGACGATGTTGATATACGAACGATCTTTTCATTGAGTACAATCTCATGCACTAGTGGTAAGTTGAAGGGATGACCTTGTTGTCGTGAATCCATGGTCATGTGATATTCAGGTTCTTTTTCGATCCCATGAAATTTGAATTTTGATTGAATTGGTCCTATCCTCGGATCTAAGTAGACATATCCGTATGTATTGGTCTGATTCCCTTCAAAGTCTTTCATCACAATGGGGTGATGAACAATCTTGCTTTGCTGATTCTGGAAGTTCTGAAGGTCTTGAGAGGAACGGTATTATCAATCGCGCCGGTGCCGATGAGGGCTCTCTTGAATCCAAAATCCTTGACATGTGCAGTCACGTACAAAGCTCGATTAGGACCTTCTTCATCTATCATGTCCTCTTCAGCGAAGGTGATGTTGTTCAGCGAAGGGTCAGACACTATAGATATTTTCAAAATCTCTGGGGAAGGTGGAGCTAAATTTGTATCAAAAGTAATGTGATAATGACTGGAAAATGTATCTACTCGTCGTTCCTTAAAAAAAGTGCAGAAATTCGCATAAACTTTCAATCAGGAAAGTGGCTTCTTGACCCACTGGCTTCTCCCAACTAGTAAAACTACTAATATGAAGAGGGGGGGAAGCCTTTACTAGGGCGCCAGTCCCGGGTTCGAGGAACTCCGGATTTTCTTCAAATACACTACGACGTTCTAGTTCCACTATCAACCTATGAACCTATGAAGGAAGGTGAGTACCGTCACATGTGCACCTTCTAGCCTTGTTAGGGTTCTTGCAAGAGCTTATTATCTTTGTAGCAGTTCATCCAGGATGATTGGAGTCTCAGCATATCTGGCTTCTCCTACGGTGACATTCGCAGGAAGAATGCAAGTGATGCCATTGGCGCTAAGAGGAGTAGGATCACAAATACTTCCATTAGCAGCAACAAAATTGGAATTGGAATCATTGACTGTTCAATCCAACCTAAGAACAACCTTTTTTTTTTTTTTTTTTTGACAAAAATTGAAAAGTTTTTGCAACCGAGGTATTGATCTCCACTATTAAGCAACCATCAGGGGTTAGCCTAGTTGGCCAGGAGCTTGACTCTCAAGTAAGAGGTCGAGTCTCCGCTCAAGACTACGCTTTTGTAAATTAAAGTTTGTATCTTATTTCCTATTAAAAAAAAAATCTCCACTATTAAGCTATGCTTGTGTGAAAGGATGTCCGACCCTAAAACAAATGTACTCAAAAAGTACTTAAATTTGAGAGATCAAAGTCCTACAAGACTGGCCTAAACCAAGAAATGGTCTAAATTAGATGCATTTCCTTTGGCACAATTTCCGAATTCTGTCTGCTAATTCAATAATTCCTGCATTTTAACAACGGGGCTTCCTGTAGAGATACTTGACAAACCTCAAAAGCCAAAACAATGGATGAATCAAACAAGATTATCGCAGGAATTAAAGATTAGTTGGGCACGTAAAACTTTTGTTGAATCTCATTTTCAGAATCCTGGTTATAACGGATCAGATGTCCTAATGCGATACTTGCACTTTTCATCCACTACCAACCTGATTTTGTGTATAGGAATTGCAACAATTTACAATGGACCAAATAAAGCCTAATAACGATCATTAGTTGTGGATATAGGATATCCTACATCAGATGTTTCCCTTCACATATACTTGTGATTACACTGCTTGTTGCCTCCTTGTAATTCAACGTCGCTCTGATTCAGCTTGCTCATGTTCAGAATGGTGTTTCCGATGACGCCGAGCTGTTTTTTTGTGGCTACGAGTACGTCTTTTAGGTGGAACTTCGGGGGAGATATAACGTCGAGATTTCTCTTCAAGTGCCTCTGAATACCCAAATAAGCAATCAAAAGGGTCTGTAGACACTTCAACACTGGATTTCAACTGCAGCATTGATTTCAAACGAGAAACACAAATGATCAACATATTAGTAACAATGCAAAAATTTCATATTTTTGGCAAACTAGGTATTATACCAGTTTATAGGTTAAATCAAAAGAGGGAAAATGGGGTTAAAAATAATAATTTTAAAAGAAAGCAACAAGTCACAACTGAGGCTAACGAAGGCAGTTGTTGTACAATGTCATAATAACAGATATCTAAAAACCTTCAAAATAACTGAGACAGAAAACTCAATGGATCAAACTTCAGCATTGTTCACAACCAGCGAACTTTGGTATAAGACTTAAGTCCTATGGGCTAGATTTGGCTGTTAGATTTGGACGGAATCGCACCAAACCACCCTCAAACGATCACAAATTTGTTGCAGAACAAACCCACGGAGCGAATTGAAGAAATGATGAAGAAATCATATGGATTGGAATCATGCAGTGGAGAAGGAAATGAGAAAGAAAAGAAGAGAAGATGAAGAAATGGAGAAGAAGTCGATGCTGCAGTTGATATGGGAAATTCCGTTGCGCTGAATGGTTCAGCGCAGTCAACCAGTTTGACTGGTCAAGCGCTGTTCCATCCGGCGCCAGGTGCTTGCGCGTAACTGTTCAGCGCCCAGCGCTGTTTTATTCTCCGACTAGCATGCTAGATTAGAACTACCATAGGACTTAGGAGGTTGTCCTAGCTGACGTGGACTGCTAATCTAGCTGCTAGATTAGCACACCATAGGACTAAGCCTAAGGAAGTTTACACAGATTTATGTATTATCAGTGTTAATAGAACAAGAAGGTTACAAGCTAATAATCCTGCAGCAATAATATAGCTTCTGTTAAGGTCTAAAGATGATTTTGGAGAGCAGATAATTTCAAAAAAAATTAGCAAAAAAAGAACTACAGAGGGAAGGATTTGAATTTGAGGTCTAAAGAACTGAATACATGATTCATGAATATCTGATAGACAAAAATAAATATATGAACACACTAGTCATTACACACCCGAAAAGGAATCGGAAACAGAAAAACATGAAAATAATCACATAGTCTTCATAGATTTTATATCGATAAAGCGTAAGTGAAAAGATGATGAACGTCATTTTTGTTGTTCAAGGAAATCAGATGACAAAAAGATAAATGAGATGACAATAAAATTCGAATAAAACAAAGTCAGTATACTTACAGTTACAGCCGTTATAGGAGAAGGTGTAGGGTCTACAACTTGTTTTTGTTCAGTATCAGCATCTGCACCATAGACATCGTCATGTTTTCTTTGACCCGGAGCAGAATTTTCACCAAAGAAACTTCGATGACGCCACCTTGCAATTGTTCTATCAACAGTTGAATCATCATAAACGTGTTCTTTGTAGAAATATTTCTCAATCACTTGCATTGTCCGAGGATTATCACCATGCTTTATCAACAATCTGCCATGTGAAATTGGAGAACGTTCATAAAATGCAGCAGAAACACGTATATACTAATTATGGGAACAGTTATCCAGCTTCATAATAATATTTAAGAATGTAAATCATGCTTCCTGGTAAGTGGTAAGCATAGAGTTTCGAAGAAAACGATAGAGGCCAGATAAACATATCAGTAGGACTCGAAACTGCTATGCTCTGCTGTTTCATGGATTATCTGGAACTCTAAATTTAGCTGTAGTATGGTTATCAAAGAAACTGTGTAAGGCAATGCACAATTGCAGGAAAAAAAAATGATCGGAGTGAGATCAATAACAATAATTCAGCGAGTAACCACAAGTGTTAGAGCAGACATGCTCAGTGATGTACAATAATACGTATCAACTGTATGGTAATGATCTCGTCATAAGTAATCTTACTATATCATCATCCGATTTGTCCGCGTGTAACTAAAAAAATAACAGGCAGAAGTAACAAAAACCAAAAAGAAGAAGTCAAGAACTCACATTTTTGCAAATTCTGATTGCAGATGACTACCTTCCAGCGAAAGAACCTTTTCCGGGACTGAATCAAAAGACTTCCTAAATACAATGAACCCCGAAAAAATACCAGCTCCTGCAAATTAAAGCTATCTGCACAACTTAGTTAACCATAAGAATAAATTCTAGGTAACCAGAAGTTATTCAAAAGCATTCCTGTGGTCAGCCACGAAATCTATTATATGCATATAAAATGATTGACATACCTCCAGCAAGATTGATTCTATGTCCCCACCCAAATCTTCTTGTAGCTGCCTCAACAAAAAAAAAAAAAAAAAAAAAAAAAAAAAAAGAAGAGGATTTTTATCAAAATTTTGTGTGATTTGTGGTTATGCGAGAGAGTGAGGGATGTACCTGCCCATACAGCAGCGGTAGCAGCACCAGCACCAAGAAAAAAATTCCTAAACAACTTCCCTTTAACACTTTCTAAGGCGTCCGCTTCTGCTTGAGTGAATTTATACTGCAAATTTACACAATAAGAAAAGGAAAAAAAAACTTTGCATCGATTAATACTTGTTTTAGGTTTTTAACGAGAGAAAGAGGTGGGGATATGGAAAATGATACCTTTAATGATTTGAGGTAATCTTCAACGTCTAACAGTGCAGTAACTGCAGTTCCCATTTCAGTTGTACAGAACTTCAAGCTGATCTCACTACTGTTAAATGAGAAGAAATAACCCCCAAATTGTTGGTACAGGCTATAAGGAGAATAATGTTAATGGGAGTTTCCATTATGGATATGGGGAGTCCTAAAAAGATATCAAAGTAGGTACTTTCATGGCATGGTTACTTTTACGGCCGTGCTCGGCAGTTGGCAACTACATTAGTTGCTCGTGGTCTGATGTAAATGGTAGTTTTTGATTTGACCACAATCCACTTGCTTTAGCTCTTTAGTTGTATGTCTCCTTCCCTTGATATGGAAAGCAAGTTTGCAAAGAATTGTGTACAATGATATATTGTTTGGAGCATTATTAAAACACAGTAGCCTACCTTCTAAAGTATAGATGATTAAATCCTACATCTTAGCACGAATAGTGCTATACTGCTACAGTGTAGAGCTAAGCAAAAGGGGAGAACTCTTCTTTAACTAAACTGACAAAGATAATCTTAGAACTACTTTGCACTATGTTTCATTTGATCATGTTCTATAACGAAGGAAAACGTTATTCACGAAAACACAACTACATTTGAAATTCGGCCAATGTGCCAAGTTCAAGCCTGTGAAATAAGTATCAGATGCCTTTTCATATCACACAATTTGCAAACTCCCGTCAGCTAACAATTCCTGCACTTGAATAACAGAGCTTCCAAAAGAAACACGTGAGAAACTTGGAAGCCAGAAACAAAAAATATGAAGTAAAACAATCAAATGAATTAGAGCCATAAGGCTCGTAAAAATTTGGTTGAATGAGATTTCTAGTCTCATTTCAGAATCCTGGTTACAACACAGATTCCATGTCCTGCTAGTGACATACCGTCACTTTTTTTATATATTACCAACCAGAAACAGTGTATCAAGAGTGCGACCATTTACAATGAACTAGAGCAATAACGATCACTAGGTTTAGATACATTTGATGTATTCCTTTGTATTAACTTGGATCTCTACTGCTCATTGCCTACTAATAATTAGTAAATCAATGTCACTCAGAATCGGTTTGCGAATGCTCAGAGTGGCGCTTCCGATGTTGACGAGCTGTTTTTCTGTGACTGCGCGTACGTCTTTTTGGTGGAGCTTCAGGGGTGATCTGAGGTTCATTTTTCTCCTCGAGTGTCTCTGAATGCCCAAATAAGCTATCAAAAGGGTCTGTGGAGACTTCAATACTGGATTTCAGCTGCAGTATTGATTTCAAAAAATGAAACACAAATGATCAACAGGTAAGTAACAAAATGAACATTTTTGGCAAACTAGATATTCTACCAGTTTTTAGGTTAGAACAGAAGAGGGAGTAAGGGATCAAAAAATTTCATTCTAAAAGCAGCAAGGCAAAACTGAGGCTTATGAAGGCAGTAGTAGCACAAGCGCAGATTTCTACAGACCTTCAGAACAAATGAGGAGACAGAAAGATCAGATTCAAAGTGCATGTGGTGAATAGATCAGATTTCAAGTACATGCGTTGCTTAGAACCCAAATTTTGGTACAAGGAAGTGTACATTGTTTTAGATGGTATCAACGTTAACTGAACAAGAAGTTTAGAAGCCAAAAGATGAATTTTATAGAGTATTTGAGTTTGAGGTCTAAAGATCCGAAAACATGAATATCGGACAGAAACAAATTCGAACACAGGACACACCTAAAAGAAAAATATGAAACAGAACTAAATATATGAAAAGATTCACACAGTTTTTTTGGATTTTATTCAAACAAAACGCAAGTGAAAAGATGATGAACCTCATATTTTACTAAGAGGTGAATGGGATGACAAGATTAACTCCATAAAATTTGAATATAACAACGTTAATATACTTACAGGCTTTGCAGGAGAACGTGTTGGGTCTATAACTTGTTTTTGTTCAGATGTAGGTACTACAACTTGTTTAGGTTCAGAATCAGTATCTGCACCATAGGTATCATCATGTTTATTTTGACCCAGAGCATAATTTTCACCAAAGAAACTTCGATGACGCCATCTTGCCATTGTTCTATCAACATTTGAGTCATCGTAAACATTTTCTCTGTAAAAATATTTCTCAAGCATTTGTATTGTCTGAGGATTATCCCCGTACTTCATCACCAGTCTGTCATATGGAATTGAAGAACATGTCATATTATGCAACAGAAACATGTGTTTACTAATTATGGGATCCAGCTTCATAACAAAAGATAAGAACTCATGTTGCCTAGTAAATGGTAAGCAGAATTTTCAAGAAATTGATAGATGCCGGATGAACAATTCAGTTGCTACAAAAAAATGCTAAATACATTGTCTGTTACATATTAGTAATTTAATTGCTCAAACTTCAAAGGAAATAAAATGATCAGCAATGATTCACTAAGAAACCAAAAGTGGCAAATGCATAATTGTTACGGAACTCTCTTTTAGAGATTACAAAAGACATGAACTGTATGGCAATGATTTAGCATAGGAAATCCAGCTGCTATCTGACCATATGATGGCGCTTGCAACTAAAATCCAAACATGCAGAAGTAACAGAAAAAGAAGAAGTAAGAACCCACCTTTTTGCAAATTCTGATTGCAGACGACTATCTTCCAGTGAAAGAATTTTTTCCGTGCTCAAATTCAGAGATTTCCCAAATACATAGAACCCTGCACAAATACCAGCTCCTGCAAATCAAGAAATTCATTATCACAACATCAGTTATTTGCTTAGCCAATATATTCATTATTTACATATAAAACAAGAAACACATACCTCCAGAAAGGTTAATTCTGTGACCAAACCCAATTCTTCTTGTAGCTCTCCATACAGCAGCGGAAGCAATAACAACAACAAGAGAAAAATCCCTAAGTGCCTTTCCTTTACATTTAACTATAACATTCTCTTCAGCTGGAGTGAATTTATACTGCAAAAAAATGAAAACCCGGGTATTATAAATCAGTTCTATAAGTGAATTTTAATGCATCAATTATCACTTTTTTTAGCTTTTCAAAAGCGATTAAAAAAAAGAGTTGTTTTAACAAGAGAGAGATGGGGGGTGTGAAAAAATGATACCTTAATCGATTTGAGGTAATCTTCAGCGTCAAACAGAGCAGTTCCCATTTTCAGCTTGTTTGTTTTTTTCTTGACTCGAATTACAGAACCCGCCTGGATCACAACTGCTACTAAAGTAGAGAAATGAGAAGAAGAAAGAAGAAAACCCCCAAATTGGTTTTACAGACTATAGAAGAGTAGGGAGAGAAACAGTATTGTTAACGAGGATCCCCTTTATGATAGAAGGTGTCCAATTAAAGGGATAACTCGGATATGGGGATTCCCCATAGAATTACCCGGCGGGTAGACTGGTACCGATAAAGAGATTCAACAACCGATATTATTTTGTTTTATGTGAATTAGTAGCAGCCCAGCTAATATAGGTATTAGCCTTCAGCAATCGTTGAGGATTTGTACCCTGATGAAACCTCGTAAAGAAAGACTAGTGGCAATGTATAACTGGTGGGGGAGTGTGGGGTATGGGTCGCAAGGATGAGCAACCAAAAAGATATAATGGATTTATCTCACCCCAAAAAATTGGTCCCTCCAGGCGGATTTCAAATTTATCATCCATGTCCAATTCATCTTTTAATGGATTAGCATATAAAGTGGTTGGATATGAGTGGATCCGATAAATTTTCATCTATCTAAATAGTTATAAGAGAGCGTACATGATTGGATGCAAAATATGCATATATAAATTTGGGAAGGAGTAAAGAGCATAAGATATTTTCGTGATATAATGTACGTATGTTTGTTGTAGTTAGAGTGTGCATAGAATCTAGTTATTCAATCAATTTTTGCCCATAGCTATTTACCGCATAAAACTGAATAACTAAGTACAGAAAGATCAAATTTCTTAGAAAACATAATTAGTGAATCTCTAAAGCGGTCATAAGATGGATGGTATAGGTAGATAAGGTCGTGAATACCCTTCTTTATTTGACCCATAAACCTAGCGAGTGCGGATGTCCGATGAAATTTTAAGGTGACACCTGCGTACAATGTGTTAACTATTGGATTTCTGAAATAACATACCACCGTCCAATTAGTTTGTGCACGGTCAGATATCCACACACTATTTGGTTGGAATGCTGAGCCCAGTATGGGGGTAATTGAGGGTTGCATTTACTAAGTGTTTGTTTGGTCTCAAATACACTACTACATACAAGCTACCTAGTAATTTCTATTACTCTAAATAAGCTATCTTCATTATAGAACTCTCACCCAATTAGTTGAATGATTTCCCTCTTTTGCATTGTCAAAATACAGCCTTAGACAATTTTGACTCTTCAATTAATGAATAGAGCTAATAAACATTACATTTTGTTTCATCTTATCACTTTAAGAATTGATCTTTGTATTCTTCATTAACACATATTTTTCATCTCCACAAATCAACATTCCCTGTATATGCCCACCTCACAGTAGTTCAACAACACCATACAGCAAAACACGTCGCAACCTAATCTCAATATTTTCTATGTTTCCTTCCCTAAGATCAATTATTCAATTCTTCCCTTTTTATGACTGAAGCAACACTCGAACTGCCATTTCTTAGTTTAGGAGAGTCTTGTTTGATTTTAATTTATCGTACTTATTCGAATCTCAACTTACCATTCACTTTCGTTTTATTTTTTTACCCTAAAACACACAAATACACACACACGTACACACACGCATATATATATATATATTGTTGGAAGGAGGTCGGAGGGGGCATATTTTAAGTTAGTTAGCAAATTTTGGATCGCGATACGAATTTCGGGTCACTAAATAAATGAGTCAAGTGGCATCATTTAGGTTTTCTTACAGATTTTTTGCGTCGGTAGACAGGTTTAGTGTAGTGGTAGTTTTTTTTTTGAGGTATCATGTTGTATATGTGGAAAAATATACGAGGGTTAGACCGGTAATATGATTGAGATTGATTATGAGGACGTGAGGCTGATGACGAACACTCTTTGCCTAAACCAAGGTAATGGTCTTTCAAAGACTGTTTCAGTCACAGATGGAGAGGTATGGGTTGTCTAGGTAGGGAATCCGAAAGAGATGAGATTAGCGTATCTCAGTTATAGAGACGAAAAGATTCTAAGAGAGAGAGTGTACTGCAGAGAAATTGTTACGTTGTTTTGTTCTGTTTAGAATGACCGAGAGTTGGTTTATTTAAAGCTTTGGAAAACCCTAGTCTCTAGTCGGTGAGATAACGATAAGGAGAGAGGATCAATACCTTTACCTTAATATAAGGAATGACTAATGATAATTTGGTAGTTGAGTTTATCCTATGCAGTTGAATCCTCACGACCGACTATTCTCTTTTTGTGTGAGTAGGATGATACTCATACATTGTCGCAGACCACCAGACCAAACCCCTAAGTTTATCCTCCATTTATGACATGGCCATCCTTTGTATGTGAGGTGTCGTATGATGTGTTAGTATTCTCTGATGTTGTCGTAACTTTATACGGAGAAATACATGTGTCTGCACGTGGAGGCCGTCAAGAATCAAGTGAAAAGCTCCATAAGACTTTTTGTATCTCTGTGTGTCGTGTGGAGAGTACAAGCTCGGCTGAGGTCTAGCGTGACCTAGTTTGCAAGTTCTCCTTTGAATTAAGTAGTGTGGGTCCGGCTTTGTGAAGATGCTCAAGGAAAGGTCGGTCCCAAAAAGGTGTTATGACCTGATGATGGCCAAACGTTGACCTACTGTGGTCGTCTTTCAGTGGTCGAGCAGAGTCGTGGTTAGCTATGTAGGTTATAGTTCATCGTAGAAGCTATGAAATCTGTGGTTGATCATCAACTTAACGTTTTCATCTGCACTCAATGGAGGAGAGTCGTGCTCAGTGCGACTGAACGGAATGAGGTTGATCATCAAATTAGAGTGACCGTCTGCACTCAGCGGAGGCGAGTCGTACTCAGTGCGACTAAAAATGTGGTACTCAGTACACATGTAGGGCGCTCAGAATTAAAAAAAGGTGTAGTGCTCAGCACTAAGAAAACGTAGTCGGGCCTGAAGAGGCATTATGGCAAAGGCCTAGAACTTTATGGTAAAGCCACACGAGAAGAAGGGCTACACTAAGGGGTCCGGGGTCTGTCGAAAAAGTTGTGATGACACTGAGAAGTGTTTAGTTTAACGGAGGTGTTTACTTGGAGCGGAGTGACAAAGGCTCTTCACCTCGGAGCAACAGATATTCTACAGGACGATTGAGTCTCTCAGCCTAACTAGGTCTCTTTAGCTTTGAGCTAGCTTATCTTCATTAAGAAGTCAAACCTCATCTTGAACCTTTTCCTTGCGGGAGTTTTGGGGTTTATCTTGACTAAAACTGTGGTTGAGTTCTGTCATGTGCCTGCTCGAGTGGCTGCTCTTATCAGGATTTAGGATGCTTTGAGTAGCAAATTACTGAAGTTATTAGTTTAAAAATCAGTTAATTAGTTACTTTCGTTTTAAGTTAATTAAGGAATCTGTTTGTGTTGATTAAACCACGTGTAAGGAGAGGATATGTATAGTCTCTTTCTTTTTAGGGTTTTAGTCTCTATTTAATGCTTAACTCTCCCTGTAATGAAGTTATGAAGAAGAAATAGAAAAAGATTGAACTCAGTGGAGTCTCTATAGTGGCTTGTGTGTTTAAACTATCGATCCTCTAGGTACAACAATATTCAATCATAACATTTGACATTCTGAGATATAAGGGAAGAATATATATGGGCACAAAGAATAATCCAAATGTTTGTTCACTTGTATAGCCTGATAGCTCATAGATGGCTCACTTGAAAAATGATGGATTGATGGCCATGCACATGGGCTTGAGTACTTGGACTATGTTGGGCGTTTTGGAAAAATAACAATTTTTGCACGTGGACTGTAAAATGATGGTTTTACCCTGGATCGTAAAATAATCATTTTGCCCTTGGTCCATAAGTCAACATTTACACATGCATATTCCCGAGTTATAATGCATATTGTTGATCACCATTGAAAAGGAGAGGGTACCAAGTACACCACCAACTTTTTCTCTCTGCAACCTGCATGGATGATGGGTCAGAGAACCGACTTTGTTTTACCGCAAGTGCATGGTGTCTAAATTATAGCCAACAGCAAATATGGTTCGTTCCCGCAAGGAGTGTTCCAAATTCCTTCTAGCTAATACAATCAACTTCTTAACCGATATCAATAAAAGTGGAAATCTCAGAAGTTATACTAAGAAAATAAGGATATCCAAACTAAGCTATTAAAGTGTCGAGCGAGATTAGAAAGGGTTAAGGATCCAGGATTCCGTTGCAAGTTATGATTACATATGTTTTATCACGAGAGTCTCGATTTTACTCATGTAAAGTGGCAACACATAACGACTAATACACGGAAGATATGTCGTTAAGAACTATTCATAATAATCGACGAAGATTGTTTGATCTCGACCTAAAAGTAGAAATCCTAGACACTATGTATACTTGGCATACAAGTTAAAGAAAGTTCATTAATCTATAATCAATCAGGTCTCAATGGGATTGTCTATAGCTTACCTATGTAGTATACTTGGCATAAAACATGAAAAGATCTATAAGAACAATCCACAAATATGAGATACTCAAACATAATATCAAGATTTTGATTTAGAGAAACTCTTGTTCAAAAACACGAATATTCTAGCCGACAATTTCATCCTTTCACCCTAACAATAGTTTAGTAAATCATGGTTTTCTCAAAAGCCATAAAAATTGATAAGGAAATAACAAGCTAAGCATAACGAAAATAAGAAAGCTTAAACCTAGTTTCTTCCCTGTAGATGGACTCCCTCTTCTCCTTACTGCCAAGGCTTAAATAGTGTTCCTCCTGCTCCCCCTGTGATGGACTCCAGCAAATACCCAAAGCCCAATCCTGCTTCAGGACACTACCAAATTGTTTATCTTCTGAACTCCTAGCCACCAACTGCATAGACTGGCCAACTACTATTCCCTGACCATGGATACAACATCTCAGTCAAGCCAACTGATTTTACAGGCAAAACAAATCCAAGACTTAGTTTCTCGTATCACCAGCTCTGTTCCCTGTCCATTTTAACACCGGCCACAGCACTGCTTATAATTCCCTGAACTTCTATAACTCTTCTTCAACACCAGTTTACCCCTTGAGCACAATAGCTCAACCATTATTCCAAATTAACAATAAGAGACAAGAACCCTAAGTCGATTGTTGTAGAATTACTTCCAAAATCAAGATATCCATGCTTCAGAAAACAAATCCACAAATACCCAATTTGGTTTAGCACACGAACCCAAAACAGCCTCAAATTTGTTGTTGTAAAACTGCCAAGTCACCACTAATTGAGCCCCCAAAATATAAACAACAGTACCCTTTTCTTCCATCTGTTTACAGCTCCAGGCTCTTCCGAAATCGACCATTTGCTCAAGATACAGGTCCATGGTTGCTGCCTCTGTAGGAAGTCTTCGAATTCATTGCCTGCAAAGGAATTACAGCACCAGAGAACCCCATTCATCCATTGTCTTCGCTGTTTAATTCTTGTTCTTCATTCAATTTCAAAACCCCCACAACAGCTCAATTCTAGCAAATACAGACTTAAATCCATGGCAGCAACAACTTCTTCACTGCCGTCTAAGCTCTCAGCCACCACTTGTTCTAACCTTCAAGTTCATCATCTGTATCTTTTCATAAATCTCCATCTCAACCAGTCGACGCCACCATTCAATCAATACCACCATCGTGAGTACTGCAGCCAACTGATTCCCCTGTGTCTCTCCATCTTCTTCCACCGTTTATACCAGCACCTGCAAGTTCCCAACTAATCAAGACCAGATTTCTATCGATGCCATACGAGACCTCAGATCCTCTTTTCTTTGTTAAGAACTCCACCAGCTTGATTGAGAAATGAGAATGTCTTCTTGGTACAAATAAGATGTGGTGGAAATGGTGCCACGTCGTCCATTTATCCTTCTCACCCTCTAATGCCCTGACGTGCTTAAAATGAAGACTACCTATCCCATTACTGACTTGTCCGAGAGCTACCTTTAACGGCACGACCATATTGTAAGCAAACAACGCCGACTACCATGAGTTGAGCCCTGTCTTTGTTGTGCTGTGAGCCAATGCTGGTGATGTTATCGCAAACGCCACTTTAGTTTTCAATTAAGCCATTTATTTTGCGGGTGAACGGATTTACTTATATTTCCTGTAAATGATTTAAAACAATATCATTAGCAAAATAACAAGTCCTAGCTAGTATAAATGTGAGAGTAAAAATGTTGCACTTACGTGCTTATCAAATACCCCCACACTTACATTTTGCTAGTCCCGAGCAAAACAGAAATTAGACCCGCTCAACAGCTGATCATATACAAAACTTCAAGACCCGCTCAACAGCTGGTCATCATGATTTATTTATTTTTTATTTTTTTTAGAGACCCGCTCCACAGCTGGTCATAATATGATAAAGGAAAAAAAAGAAAAAAAAAATAGACCCGCTCCACAGCTGGTCATGAAATGCAATAGACTCAAATAAACCACTTTTTTTTTACAGACCCCTTCCACAGCTGATCTTTCTATGCAAATAAATTTTTAACAGACCCGCTCAACAGCTGGTCTTGTCTTCACGAAAGTGATCCATTTTTATTTTTTATTTTTTTTTGTAAGAAAATTCATAACGAAATTGAATGCCTACCACAAAAATCTATATATACTTCACCACTTCCCCACACTTAAACATTACATTGTCCTCAATGTAATTGAGTCATCCAACATAGAGCTAAGGTGGGAAATTCCAAAATGCGATATGCAAGAGGCAATCAAAAATAGAAGATAGAGTAAAGGGAACAAAACTGATGGGTTGGCTCCCACGATGCGAATGATATTTGCTCCCAGCTTGTGTGCAGCAAGTAATCTCAAATAAAGTGAAGAATGATGCATAACAACAACCTGCCAGCATATATATAAAGCCTGAAAAGTTGGGGATCAACCCAACACACAAGTTCAGCTGCAACTATGAACCTGTAACAATGATGGTTAGTAACCAGAGAACTAACCAAACTCAATTCAACCCTGTAGTTATGAGGAACACAGTTCCAACCTGCCCCCTCATGTATGTTCATATGAAATAAGTCAGATTCATGGATAACAAGCAGAGACATGTCAACACCTGTTGTACACCCTAAATCTGGTTCTAAGTCCCCTGAAATGACTTTTACATTTGAGTTTTCTTCATTAACAATTGGATTACGCAATGCATTGACAATGTCAATTAGCATGGGGTCATCGGAATCTGCAAAATGGTCTAAACAAGTGGATATTGGTTCAAAATCAGCAGTCCAATTCAACTGACCTGTATCGATTGGTTTCATATTCATACATGCATCTAGAGAACTATTAGACACATCAATGGAAGAGGAACTTAATGCAGCAACAATATCATGCATAACCAGATCATTAGAGTCAGCAAAATGAGTTAAGAAAACATCCAACAATTCAGTTTTAGTCAAATCTGTATTCCCTGCAATGTTTTCAAAATCTTCTCGGAGATCCTCTAAATAAGAATCAATACAATAGTCATTCACACATTCAATCATGCAAACAGATTCACAAGCATCGGAAACCAAAACAGGATTAGAAGGGTTAAAGACATTTATTTCCATTTTCATGTTGCCAAAAGAAAGCTCCATAATCCCATTTCGACAATTTATAATAGCATTCGAAGTGGCCAAGAAAGGCCTACCTAATATGACTGGAATCTGTCCACTAGGATTAGAAACGGGTTGTGTATCTAAAATGATAAAGTCGACAGGAAAGTAAAACTTCTCAACCTGTATCAACACATCTTCGATTATCCCCCTAGGAACTTTCACAAACCTATCCGCAAGCTGAAGAGTAACATTAGTGGGTTTAAGCTCACCTAACCCAAGCTGCTTATACACACAATATGGAAGAAGATTCACACTTGCACCTAAATCTAACAATGCATGCTTAATGGTCTGGTCGCCAATAACACACGATATGGTAGGACAACCAGGATCTTTATACTTCGGTGGTGTATTATGTGTGATAATGGAACTGACCTGTTCAGTGAGAAAAGCTTTCTTCTTCACATTCAATCTGCGTTTCACAGTGCAAAGATCTTTCAAAAGTTTAGCATAAGACGGAATCTGTCTAATGGCATCAAGCAGAGGAATGTTAACTTTAACTTGCCTGAACACTTCTAAAATCTCATTGTTTTGAGTTTTTTTGTTTTAGGTAACAATCTTTGAGGAAAAGGAGCACGAGGAATGTACGAAACCTCAGGCTCATCCTTCTCGTTCAAACTATTTTCATTATTGTTAGAAGGAGTGGCCTGGGCAGTCGATGGAGGGTTCCTGATTTGCTCAATTTCCTCAAGAATCGGATCCTGGTTACCTAAAACTCTACCACTTCTCAAAGTGGTAATGGCCTGGACATGATCCGAAGGTGTAATTCCAGATTGGTTCACCTCAAATATACCTTTTGCATTTGGGCGAGGCTGATTAGGGAAGGTTCCCTTATCCCTCGCACTCAGCTGGCTAGACAGCTGTCCTAATTGATGTTCCAAGTTCGTTATTGATTTTTGGGTAGTCTGTTGGAATTGAGAGGCACTTTGCTGGAATTGAGCAAATTGCCTCATGTCTTGACTAAGTTGTAAAGTATTCTGCGTCAACAACTTTAGACTTTCTGCCAAACTAGGATCTGATTGTGTGAAACATGATGACATGTTGCTACTTGGTTGGTCTTGATATTGACCCTTAGACCATGAAGAGTTAGGGTGTCTCGACCACCCTGGGTTATATGTGTTCGAGTAAGGGTCAAATCTTTGGCGATTGTCCTGATAGAGAGCATTGGCTTGCTCTCTGACATTATCATCAAAGGAAAGGTCTACAAACGGTCTAGAACTAAACTGACTTTGTTCTAAAGACTCAATTCGCCTTGCCATAGCAGCAATTTTGGCATCAGAGTCAAACTTGATATCAACTTTGTGCACTTCACTCCTATTAGGTACAGATTTCCTAATGGGTTCCTTAGCGTCCCATTCCTGAGTTTTTTCAGCTACTTCATGCAAAAATTTATACCCCTCATCAGCATTCTTTTCCTGAAAATTACCCCCGCATAATGCTTCTACCATAGCCATAGTTTTGTGATCTAATCCTTCATAGAGAATCATAGTGAGTCTCACGGTATCAAATCCATGGTGCGGACATTGCAACAAGATATCATGGAACCTCTCTAAGTAATCATAGAGAGACTCTCCTTCTTGCTGCGAGAAACTATTAAGACTTTGACGTAAAGCCGTGGTTTTATGCCTAGGGAAAAATTTATGCAAAAATAACTTCGTCATCGCATCCCAAGTGTGGATGGAAGAAGACGGTAATGCATTAAGCCACGATTTTTCTTTAGCTTTCAAAGAGAATGGGAATAATCTCAATCTCAAATACTCATCGGTCAAGTCTTTAATTTTCACAGTACCACATAGTTCCTCAAAGTCCCTAATGTGGTAATAAGGGTTCTCATTTTCTCTGTCATAGAAGTTTGGCAGAGCCTGGATGGTATTAATTCTAATCTCAAAATGTGCTTTAGTGGTCGGCAAAACAATGCATGAGGGTTGGCTCACCCTAGTCGTGTACATATATTCTCTTAAAGTCTTAACAGGAGGGTCTACCTCATCATCATCGGTTCCAGACATGACTCAAAGTTTTATGGATCCCAACCAGTAGTGGGATTCTCTAGCAAACTAGGCAGGAATGTACAAATCCTGGCTTGGCAAACCAATGTAATGCACAAAAAGCAAGCACACAAGAAGATTTGACTATCTTAGCCAATTTACTTACTCCTACACGCTACAATAGCAAAGTTCAGCAGACACGGGTGTTGCAAGTAACTTACTCGCAAACGCTCCTGAACTAGCACTTTTAGTTCACAGAACTTGGTGTTGAGCAATCTTTAGCTCCTAAGGTACCTGAAAATCAAACAAACTAAAGAGATAAAAAGAATCTAAAAGGAAGTCTAAAAACAAAAACTAAAAATGAAGATAAAAACTACCAACTAAAACACAAACAAATCTAAGATAATATCAAAAATTAAAAAGTATCAACTAGAGTAGTTAGCAGCCACTCCTCGGCAGCGGCGCCAAAAACTAGATGGGTCACCGACTTTGTTTTACCGCAAGTGCACGGTGTCTAAATTATAGCCAACAGCAAATGTGGTTCGTTCCCACAAGGAGTGTTCCAAATTCCTTCTAGCTAATACAATCAACTTCTTAACCGATATCAATAAAAGTGGAAATCTCAGAAGTTATACTAAGAAAATAAAATGCAAACTAAGCTATTAAAGTGTCGAGCGAGATTAGAAAGGGTTAAGGATCCAGGAATCCGTTGCAAGTTATGATTACTTATGTTTTATCACGAGAGTCTCGATTTTACTCATGTAAAGTGGCAACACACAGCGACTAATACACGGAAGATATGTCGTTAAGAACTATTCATAATAATCGACGAAGATTGTTTGATCTCGACCTAAAAGTAGAAATCCTAGAAACTATGTATACTTGGCATACAAAGTTAAAGAAAGTTCATTAATCTATAATCAATCAGGTCTCAATGGGATTGTCTATAGCTTACCTATGTAGTATACTTGGAATAAAACATGAAAAGATCTATAAGAACAATCCACAAATATGAGATACTCAAACATAATATTAAGATTTTGATTTAGAGAAACTCTTGTTCAAAAACACGAATATTCTAGCCTACAATTTCATCCTTTCACCCTAACAATAGTTTAGTAAATCATGGTTTTCTCAAAAGCCATAAAAATTGATAAGGAAATAACAAGCTATGCATAACGAAAATAAGAAAGCTTAAACCTAGTTTCTTCCCTGTAGACGGACTCCCTCTTCTCCTTACTGCCAAGGGTTAAATAGTGCTCCTCCTGCTCCCCCTGTGATGGACTCCAGCAAATACCCAAAGCCCAATCCTGCTTCAGGCCACTACCAAATTGTTTATCTTCTGAACTCCTAGCCACCAACTGCATAGATTGTCCAACTACTATTCCCTGACCATGGATACAACATCTCAGTCAAGCCATCTGATTTTACAGGCAAAACAAATCCAAGACTTAGTTTCTCGTATCACCAGCTCTGTTCCCTGTCCATTTTAACACCGGCCACAACACTGCTTACAATTCCCTGAACTTATATAACTCTTCTTCAACACCAGTTTACCCCTTGAGCACATTAGCTCAACCATTATTCCATATTAACAAGAAGAGACAAGAACCCTAAGTCAATTGTTGTAGAATTACTTCCAAAATCAAGACATCCATGCTTCAGAAAACAAATCCACAAATACCCAATTTGGTTTAGCACACGAACCCAAAACAGCCTCAAATTTGTAGTTGTAAAACTGCCAAGGCACCACTAATTGAGCCCCAAAAATATGAACAACAGTACCCTTTTCTTCCATCTATTTACAGCTCCAGGCTCTTCCGAAATCGACCATTTGCTCAAGATACAGGTCCATGGTTATGCCTCTGTAGGAAGTCTTCGAATTCATTGCCTGCAAAGGAATTACAGCACCATAGAACCCCATTCATCCATTGTCTTCGCTATTTAATTCTTGTTCTTCATTCAATTTCAAAACCCCCACAACAGCTCCATTCTAGCAAATACAGACTTAAATCCATGGCAGCAACACCTTCTTCACTGCCGTCTAAGCTCTCAACCACCACTTGTTCTGACCTTCAAGTTCATCATCTGTATCTTCTCATAAATCTCCATCTCAACCAGTCGACGCCACTATTCAATCAATACCACCATCGTGAGTACTGCAGCCAACTGATTCCCCTGTGTCTCTCCATCTTCTTCCACCGTTTATACCAGCACCTGCAAGTTCCCAACTAATCAAGACCAGATTTCTATCGATGCCATACGAGACCTCAGATCCTCTTTTCTTTGTTAAGAACTCCACCAGCTTGATTGAGAAATGAGAATGTCTTCTTGGTACAAATAAGATGTGGTGGAAATGGTGCCACGTCGTCCATTTATCCTTCTCACCCTCTAATGCCCTGACGTGCTTAAAATGAAGACTACCTATCCCATTACTGACTTGTCCGAGAGCTACCTTTAATGGCACGACCATATTGTAAGCAAACAATGCTGACTACCATGAGTTGAGCCCTGTCTTTGTTGTGCTGTGAGCCAATGCTGGTGATGTTATCGCAAACACCACTTTAGCTTTCAATTAAGCCATTTATTTTCGGGTGAACTGATTTACTTATATATTCTGTAAATGACTTAAAACAATATCATTAGAAAAATAACAAGTCCTAGCTAGTATAAATGTGAGAGTAACAAGTCCTTGAAAATGTTTAAATAGAGTTTATACCTCTTTCTCTTTACAATCAGAAATTCAAGACAATGAAGTCTGTGAACCTGATTGTATAGAAGAATACTTGGACGATCTCCAAAATCAATATCCAAGATCAATTAAGTCGTATCCAAATAAAGAGGATCAGAAATTCTGCCAAGTAAAAAAATTATTATCTATCTTTCAAGATACGAATTCTACAAGAACGAGTCTCGTAATATATCACATTAGTATGGAATTATCTACTAAGATTGATTACGTACAACTTGTGTTAATCTTATTATAAATATAAAACAATATAACGCGGAAAAGAATAAATACAAGACACCATAAGTTTTGTTAAAGAGGAAAACCGCACCTGCAGAAAAACCCCAAGACCTCGTCCAGATTTGAACACCGAACTATATTAAGCCGTTACAGACACTAGCATACTATCAGACTTCGAACTGGAATGTAATTGAGACCGAATTCACCCTCCAAGCAATTTAGCTACATCCGTGCTCCTTTTGTCTCTTAAACCTCGCAGGGGTCTACACAACTGATTCATTTAGCTTACGTCCTTTACAACCTAAGAGTTGATTCAAACTAAGTGAAGACTTTTGATACCAATATGCCTCTAACATATAAGGCTATTTGATTTCCCTTTATATCGAATAAATCAAGGCTTGGAAATCTGTTTGCAATAGAAAAAGAAAGCAAACCTCACAAATACGGAACACTGACAGTTAGTTAGCTAAGAAGTATGGATTATTAACCACCTCTCAAGAACAATTGTAAACCGATCAATAAAGAAAAGTTTTAGATATCTATCTTGAGGAATCACAAATTCTGAAACGAAGAGAACTTTATGATTTATATCTATCTCGTTCCTGAAAGAGATTACGAAAACCTCGATAACATACAGAACGAGATCATGATATAAGAACTATCAAGGTAAAGATAGTCGGACCTGGCTTCATGAATCCCTAAGTGAAGTCTTACAGACGTAAACCTAATTATGTTTCTATGAAGAAACCTAGGTTCATATAGGACGATTCTAGCAAACAACTAAGACATAGAAGTGTCGGGGATAAATTCCAAGTTGTTTTAGTCTTTCTATTTATAAACTTTCAAGACTAGGGTTGCTAAGAATTCAAGCTAAGCAACTTGAGATTTAAGCAAACACTTTCTTTGTTTAGATGAAACTCTTGTTAAAAGTTCATGTAAACATGTGAGAAGTTCGTCTTGAAATTAGATAGAAGAATATACACTATGGTCCAAAGTACCGAAACCGTGTATAAAGATATTTCATGGCAACTATGCCTTAAGAACTAATAAGCAATATCATGTTCATTTAAGCACTTAGGAATTGAATCATGGTGCACATACACAAGGTGTTTTCATGATCAAAGATGTCTTAGAGATGTTCATGTGAGTTGTAGCATGTTAAATATATTTTCGAATAGTCTATGAACATCTGCTTAATTCGTACTGGGTAGGTATGCAAAAGGGTACGCGTACCTATGAACTAGTTCGTGAATTCAGATGGCCAAGGTACGCGTACTAGGTATTCCCTTAGGCTATTCACGAACTCATGCCCTTGAGGTACACGTACTTGGTATATGCGTACCTCCTCCCGTTCACGAATTTATAACTCTGTGGTACTCATACTACGTATGCATACCTACCTATATTCCGTAACTTCAGATACCTAGGGTAAGCATACTAGATACACGTACCTACCCCGAGTCCAGATTTCAGTAGTTATGCAAACTCTTTATTGATGTTTTGGAACATTCCCAATCGCCATAGATATAAATATCATCGCTTGGGAAATTTCCAAGTGATCCATAAACATAGTTCTTGAACGATAAATTGTTTTGAAAAAAATTACTAAGGACCTATGAACATCCATTGCTTGAATCATGTTTTGATATGTTTAACAAGACAAGCTTGACTCGAAACTTCTTCTTTGTAATATTAAATTTATTAAAAGTCATACGACATGGTCTCACACACCTCTTTGTTAATGAAGTTCTCCAAATGTCTTCGTTTGATCTTTGGTCTTCAATATTCGAGGGTTATTCTATGATGTCTGATACTGAACTACCAAACTCTAAAATTAGTCTGACACTTGACTTAAGTAGAGTAGAAATTAAGATATAGTTTTGTGCATCTAAGATTTACAACAAGCTTGAGATAACAAAGCTTGCGAGTTCGACCAAGAAGTGCTCTAACAACCATGCTCGTGGTGAATTTCAATAATAATACAAATATAAGGGACTTGATAAATTTTGAGTATCTTAGCAAATTTTGAATAACAATAAAAAAAAATAGGCTCTGGTATAGATTGTGAATATTATATATTTTGGGCCTTACACAATGACAATGTTAATTTCTGAGATATTCAATTTCATTTATATGCTGTCAACTGCTTTACAAAACTTCTGATAATAAAATATATTTTTTATTTTAATATAATTCTTGATTAATTATTAATATCAAGGAAATTAAACTTCATTTAATTACCTTTTTACAGCCTTAACGACTTGTAGCTTCCCATTTGCCTTTAGAATATCACAATGGGTAGTGTAAAAGGATATATTATCTACCACCAGGATCGGTAATGAAAACCGTATATTACTAAAAATACCATCTTTGAAAAACTTGAATGGTATTAGTAGCATTCTTACTTGGCAATCATTACATTGTGTTAGACCACTGCCTGGAGATTTATTTGGTGTAGTTTGTGTTGTTTCACTGCTCCTCCTCATTTTCTTCTCAGGTTATTGTTATAATTTTTAGATCTTAACCTTTTTTTTTCTTTCATTTCTTCTTCTATTTTACATTTTTTTTTTGTTATGTATGAACTTCACTAATGAGTTTGTGTATTTGCTAATGTGATGTGTGGAGTGATAATATTTCAGTGAAAGTTGAAGGTAAAACATGTACAGTAGCGTGGCAAGGTTGCAAGACTCCAGAAAAATGTGGTGTATAATGTTTAGGGAGATACGGTGGACGTCGTTATTGTTTTAAACCTCTTATAGCTCCTTTCGTTGAATGTATATGTGAGTATCCTTTTTATGGGTTTAATCATAATCTTGGCAAATAAATCACCATTGATGTTGATATCTTAAACTTTTTTTTATTCCTCAATGTAACTGGTAATATTGATAGTAAAATAAATTAGTTAGTAAAATAAGTGATGTGACTTTATTCGTTCAAAGGTTATGTATATCTACATTGCTCAAAAAGATGGAGTTATAAAAGAACCCCGACTTAGGCTTCCCTTTGGATAAAAATCATTGTTACATTAAGACTGATCAACGTTGTTTCATATAATTGTGGCATTTCAACAAGGGTTTCTCTATTTACCATCCTCACTTTTCTTATTTCTTATCCCCTTCACAATTTCTAAAATCAATATATCTTTTGAATTCTGATTTTCCCCATGCACCACCTACCATGACTATTACCACTTTTATTTGTCTTCAATTCTTCATTTATCTCCCTTTTCATTAAACAAAACCCTCAAAAAAAATTATCAAGTTAGAAACCCTAAGTTATATTTTTGTTTGGTTATAGTACACCTATTCCTTTATATTTTATCATTTAATATGTCAAGACGTAGACGATTTAATCGGCGATTAGTTAGTAACCATTATTATCGATGATCGTTATTGAAAATATATGGGAAAATATCCAAACCCTAGATAAGTCGAACATCCAAGAAGATTATATTTAATTTTTTTTAATTAAGATCCATTTTTTGAAAATTAAAGAAAAGGTGATTAAAGGTGGCGGGGGATTTTGAAGATGGAGTAGAAGAGGTAGTGGTCGGTGGTGGAGATGGAGAAGAAAAAGTGATTTGTAATTTTAGTTTTTTTTTAATTAATTGTTCAGTAGGTTTATTATTAAGTGCAAACAAAATATCAAAAGATGATATTAAGAGATACAAAATTTATATCGGTGACACATAGGATTATTAGGGATGAGAATTAATGTGGGTAGCTAGGAAATAGGGAAAGTGGGGATGGAAAGTAGGGAAAACCTTTCAACAAACATGTTATAGAAAGATATCTCTCTTGCGAGTAGAAAATAACTCGAGGGATGTTATTAGGAGAACCATCTTTACTAAGGGGATGATCAAAATCATTAACTTCGGTGTCACTTTTCATACTGGGAGGAAGATTAATTGAAGCTCGATGATATATTTAATTGAAAGTTCCAAATAAGAGATATATCTCAAACAACTTCCTTTAGCATCTAGAGAACTTCAAACTCAACAAAAAGAGTCCATGATTCAATAAATATAGTATACTTTTTCAGTTTGTTTCTCAATTTTGTATGAAGTTGATGTTGGAATGATCGTAGAAATTGATCTAGTATCTTACCTAAGATCCTTTTCCATATTGTATCTGAATGCATTATCATATTTTTCAACGAATTGCTTCAAAGATGTTCTTGAATGAACATACCCGTCAAAAATGCATTCATACTTTTAGATCGTTGTGTAGTCGACATCCCAGCCCAAAAAGTGGTCTTAACAAAACAAGGCACCCATCAATTTTTTTCCTTATATAATCTAGTAAACTATTTATTCTGTTCCAAGCTCGGATAGTTTTCCAACATCTCACTCAAATGTTGTTCAAATTCAATTGGACACTGTGTATCATAAACAACTTTTTTCATCCTACATGTACCCTTAAATAGGTTTCATATCTCCTTAATTTTTCTGGTATTTTTTTATGATATGCCACAATCACCAACTATGTTTTGTATCCTTGGAAACTATCTCAACTGCATTTTTTCATCGCGCTATCTTTGTTTGTAATTATACCCGTGAAGCGATTCAATTCATGCAATTGAGCCACGTTCTGAATAACCAAGCAAAAAAAAACGGTTTTCTCATTGGACAAAAATCCACAACCAAATAAGATTGACTCTCCATGATGATTAACCCCGACAAATAGAGTAAAATTCATGTCGTACTTGTTCGTCAAGTATGTTATGTCAAAGGTGACAACTATACCAAATTCTTTGTAAGCTTCCATGCGCCTATGATCAGCCCAAAACATATTTTTCATCCATGTCCATCGTATAGAAGAATATGTATCCTTATTTTGCATGTTTGTAAAATGATTTTGAAGTGTTGCAGCATCTCCTTCGCCAAGTTTTTTTTAAAAAAATCTCTAGCAAGAATGTTTCTAAGAGCTTCTTCATCATACATGTGGTTTTGGTATCTAACAATTTCACCGTTAATGCATTGTAGCACTTGTACATCCTGATTCATGCTTTTACGTTTAGTTGACTTTCTTCTTTGTCACCGTGTTGATATTTTTATGCCTTCTTAAATATCGGGATTTCAATGGACTATTTAAATGGTTATGTTCAAGAAAAACAACGTTTATTATCCATTTTTCATCTGCACATAGTCTCACTGAAATTTTATCTTTGCAGTTAGTTCATTGTGCTGGAGGGAGATTTAAAGTAGAGATCGACATTGTATGATTCTTCCCCTATTTAGTACAAGAATAAGTTACAAATCTTAATATATCATGCTCCTTCTTGCATGTTCGTTTCTTACAATATCCATCCTTGTATGCATAACCAGTGTAAAAATCAAATAAGTCATCACCATTGTTAAATTTCATACCAAGTTTTGGCACGGGGTATCTGATCATCTTGATTATTGTCATCAACCAATACACTACTACACTGCTCAAGTTCCTCACTACCCAATTGAGTATCCAGCGCTACATGTAAAAGAACACATGTATACAATTAGGATAGATTTATAGATTTAAGTTATAACTTTATTAAATAATAAAACATAATGATATAAACTAAGGTTATCCCATGCTAGAAAGTAAAACCTAAATCAGAGAATTGTTTTTTTTTTTAACTTATGCAAAATAATTGATTTAAAATTTATAAACCCTAATAAAAATATTTTTTAAAGATGTGTGATTAACAAAATCGTGTTTGATCTATAATAAGGATTTGTATATAAACCATTGGTAGTTCTTTTTCTTTTGTAAAGGTTTCGTGTTTTTTTTTTGAGATTTTCTTCTATGGGAGTACTGGTAGTAAAAAATAATAATTTTTGTTCTCCATTTGGTGTTTTGTCCCGTACCAACGAATTTGATAAACAAAAATAAGAAAACCGAAAGAAGAAAAAAGTAGTAAAACAGAATTATATAAATCCATGCAAGTGAAAAGTGGAAAAAACTTGAAAGGAGAAAAGTCAAGCAACGTCATCAGCGGGTTCGATTGGTGGGTATATAAATTTATTTATTTTTTCACACTGATTGTTCCTATACGTAACCACGTCAGGAGGAAGGATCGTATGAAGTATAGGGATCAAGCATCCTTATTAGATCCGCAAAAATAGGTTTAACTTGTTCCCTGTTGTCTAATAAAAGAAAATATATCACATTTTCACTTCCAAATCTTATGAAATTAACATCACCGGATTTGAAACAATTAACATTCAACTTGAGCCTGATTTCTCCGGAAGATAGTATCTTCACTGCAACATACTCTGGTCCCAAATCACCAACCTCAAATCCCGATTCTTCAAGAGTTTGCAACGCTCTGGTAACATATGTACATTCAACAACAACTAAGTCTATAGTCCCAAACTAGTAACATCTCTCTCTCTATATATATATATATAATTCATTAAAAACGAAACTATTGATTAATAAATTAATAATTCCTAAATGAAAATTACTTAATAAGTTGATGTGAGGGGGCATTTTTGAAAGAGTTTAAATAGGCGATATACGCTTAGAATTTTATAGATTTATTGTGCCATTATATTAAGTTAGTAAACACATTCATTTTTAATTACACAATTTAGAGAAGGGAAATATTACTAGTAAATAATGTGGCAACCATCCTATTACTATATTAATTTCTTTTGACTTTTAGAAAATCTCCTTACAATTTCTTTTTAATTACTTCCAAATTTTGGTAAATTTCATTTAATATCCCTAGTGATTAAGGCTCGTCTTTTGTTCGATTTTACCAAATTTGACACCTCTCATAAGCACTTTAAATTTTAAAACCTCTTTCCTTTCTTATATATAATGGTGAATCAGTAACAACATATAGATTATTTGAGGCATAGAAGATGGTGAAGATTTTTCATATTATATCCATTTATTCTTCCTCATAGTCCTTATCTTAGGTTGTTCCTAAATCCTAACTTCCAATTTATTTATTTTTAATATGGTGTATAAACTAAATTGATTTTTTTTTTGTTAAATTTGTAATCTATTGTGCAGTTCATACTGATCACATTAAGAGCCATTCAGTTTTTCAGTGAAGATGATAATGAAAGCTAAATGTAGTAATGGTGATAGGGAGTGTTGAACAGCGTGGGAAGGTTGTGAAATGGATGTATATTGTAGCCAAAAATGTTATGAAACATATAATGGTAAAGGGAGTTGTTGAAAATATAAACCTCCATGTTCTAAGACTTTCATTATTGAATGTTGATGTGAGCTTGTTGATTAGCATATATAATCAATCTATAACAATGAATTAATAAATCAACCATATTTGTGGTTATATCTGTCTATCAATCTCTAATGTAGCTGATGTCAATTAATGATAATACAATAAAAAAGATATGTGCTTAATTGTGAGAGTAATTGTTGTTGTTGTTTTTATTGCAAAATAAGGGTCATTTGGTGTGTAGATCCAATAGTGACCAATAAAGCTTTGGGTCTCAATCAACGGTGCCACATTGAACATTAGAGAAAATCTATGTATTTTAAACTATTGTTTATATTGTGTAATGGCGCTAGAGTTCCATTATCACGTTACGAGATGAGTGGCCTATTTAAAACGCTTAAATCCGATAAATACACGGATTCCAGTTAAAAAAATAGTCTAAACACATAAGACACAACATCCCCGTAATATCACATACTACTCCCGATGGCACCACCCAAGAATGCCACCATCAGCATCTTAACTCTACTTAATGTAGCTTTGAATAATCTCATTTAAGTAAAAGAAATATTTATCTCTTTTTTATGCTTTCTTTAAAATCATATATTGTTCTGATTTGTTGGAAAATAGTATATTGCAACAAGATGTTGAATTATCTCATAGAACAAATTTGTTGCTCTTGTGAATGATTTTACCTGATAATCTAATCAGCTCAATAAATCCATTTTGTTTTATTTTTATAAAGCTTTGTATATAAGATAATTTCCATATGGTGGAATTATCTCATTGGTCCCATATGGCATCTTTAGGCGGCTAATCTAGATATTGATGAACTTATTGGGTTTCCGTTAGAGACAAAATTATAGAAAAAAATATATTAATTTGTTATATATGTATTTAATTAATGATTTTGTTAGCAATGTTTTAGTAGAAAATAGATGATTTTTGGATTTATTTATTAGGATAATTTTAGGATAGTCTAAAGTTTATTTTTAAGAGTTTTAATATGTTAGGAAAGATCCTAAAGGAAAAAAAAAATATTTGAAAAGAAGGGGTAAATTTTATTGATGAAGAAAAAAAAAGAGAATTTACATCCTTGAACCAAAAGTTCAAGCCCACCATCTAAAATGATAGTGCACCTCTAATATGTATTGTCCGCTTAAAGGGTTCTAACTGAAGACTGCTTCCCAATTAAAGATCAGGTCATTAAGAGAGATCAATTCGAACCAATTTAGTATAGAACCCCATTGAAATATATATATCTTGGTCTCAACTATGATTATCTCTTTTGACCAGCCTCTCTTTTTGGCCATGATTCTTCTATTCCTTTCTAACCATATGGTCCATACAGTGGCAAAAGGAATCATCATCCAAACTTTCCTGAAAATAGATTTGGTTCGACTTGCATTCTAATTTTCAAATTGCATCTTCACAGTGTTCATATGCACCCAACTAGTCTCCATCCTTGATCTGAAGTAGATCCAAATAGTCTTAGATACGTCACAATTAACTATGAAAAGACGAGGGTACCCAAATATACCTCAATCTAAAACTTTTCCACCTATAAGTCCTCTTACCGAAAGTGATTGTGTATGGACTGAGTCGAGACAATACAACGAATCGGTATTCACACTTTGTGTGATCGTCTATGGATACGAGATCGAGACAATACAACAAACAAAGTGTGATTACTTGATAATAGCTAGGTTCGGACTTAACAAAACTCTATAGGATCACTATCAAGTAATACGGAGTTAACGTTTGTGTAATTTACTTTAAATTATAATAACAACAATTATAATTGCGGAAAACAAAAGTAAATGACACACCAAGATTTTGTTAACGAGGAAACCGCAAATGCAGAAAAACCCCGGGACCTAGTCAAGAATTGAATACTCTCAGAATTAAGCCGCTATACAAAATCACACCAACTTCGTATAGTTGAGACCAAGCAACTAAACCTATAGTTAACCTAGTTTCTTCAGTATCCCTGCGCTTCCGACATTCAATAAGTGCACGCACTGGAACAATTCCTTTGGTTCGTATTCCAAACAGTAAAGGAACAACAAATCTGTTCGGTAACAACTCTATTCAATCTCAGTGATATGAGTTAGACAAAGGCTCTTCTGTTTAATCCAATAAACTTCTTTGTCAGGTTTAGATCTATCTATTCAACAACTACCAAAGTAGCAGAGATTATATTTTGCAATCAATAATAGGATCTACCAAGATACTAAATACTGATGCCGATCTACGCAACTAATGAATCAAATCTATCAAAGATAAACCGATTATAGTTAGATCCCAGCCGATCAAGTTTTGTGCACACCAAAGATTATGAAACCCAATAAGAAATCTTTTTCGTCTTCAAATCTTATTAAATCTTCAATAAACACCTGCACACCACAACTTGAATCTCTTGTGATCAATCACGCACAGAACGGAGTCTGTTAACAATAGATTATCACAAGATGTCTTTAGATCTACCAACAGTTATAAAGATCCCGTCGACACTTCGATCTAGTTTGAGTGAATCTTATATCAGAAGAGAAGATTCTCAAGAATAAACAAACTAGGTGCAATCAAAGTTCAACAACCGTTAGTCAATCAAATCAAATCGAAAACTAATAATACTGCAATTATCTAGTTTCCCACCAACGGTACTCGTAGAGCTTCTTGATCCCACAGAAGTCTTTAAACGAGCGGTCGTAAGAGATTTCGCCTAATTAAGGTACTTTCCTCTCCGAATAGACAGCTCCACCAGTAACAACACAACAAGGTAGTTTTGCTGGCTTTTAGGATGGTTTGCTCGAAATGCAAACTTGGGTATTTATAGACCAAGGAAGTTTGGACACCAAGGAATTTCCAAAACCGAAATATTCTTAAGATATGCAATATATTTCCAAATCGGTTTTCATAATTCCTAGAAATGCTCTGTCAGAAAATAACCGAAATCCTACTAGAAAATCTCCAATTAGTAAATGCACATTACCAATTTTTATTTTCCAGAGATATGCATTTTAATTGCTAGTAATTAAAAGCATATAAAATTAACAACCTTAATTAAAGATTCTCAACTTATTTCGGCCCGGGATCTCCTTGAGTTATTAAGGAATATCTTTGAACAATAAAAGATAAGAGTTACTGAACATGTTCAAAGTATGTCGACATCTTATTTCTTTGTAAATCCTTTTTCATATTTACAATCTTGGAACCGATTATACCACACTTCCAAACAAGTTTGAAACTGGTTCATCTGATTTCCAAGAACTATGTGATTGATCAAATATCAATACACTAATCATGGGTTTACGGTTCTACCAAACACAAGGATCGGTTCTACCTCAATATGGTTAATGGGATCGGTTACATCAGTTACCAGGATCGGTTACATCAATTACCAGGACCGGTTACCATATTCTCATGGTATTACTTGTGATCGGTCACACCAGTTACCAGGATCGGTTATACCAATTACCAGGACCGGTTACACCAATTACAAGGATCGATTACACACTCTTTTGTGATCGGTCACACCAATTACTAGGATCGGTCACACCAATTACAAATATCGATTACACACTCTTTTGTGATCGGTCACACAAATTACTAGGATCGGTTACACCAATTACTAGGATCGGTCACACCAATTACAAATATCGATCATACCATCTTAGGTGATTAATTAGGATCGGTTACACTAATAAAAGTCATACCAATACATAAGTCAGGCATTGTGACTAGTTTTACCAAAATACATAACAAGTTATGATCGGTTCTACTAACTCACACATATTGGTAATCCAAAGATATGCAATGAATAACAATACCAATAAGCCTAGCGATTTCCCTTTCGATTCATAAAACAAGTTCATGAATGTACTTCCTTTAAACGAATGTAAATGTAGCCCCCTAAGCTAGCAGCTGACTAATCCAAAAGATTAACTATAAATGAGGCACTAAGGATCTGAAACATCTATTTAAGCAATAAGAAAGAAGTTCTAAACAAAGATTAACCCAAATCTTAACCCTCTTTGAAATAAATACAAGAACTCCTCTCCAATGATACATATTCAATAGTTTGTTGATTTACAAATAGAATATAAGCACAAAATAAACATAGCGGAAGCTAACTAACTAACGAACTCAACCCTTGAAGCTTTCGCTCGCAACTCTGATCTGTCTCTGAAACTGAAAGTGGGAATGGGTGAGCACATCATCCCTAAAGGGGTGCCCATAAGAAATAACATTTAACTTATAAGTAATCATATGCAAGATTTGGAAAACAATACATGTTTTCCCAAACATTAAATAGCGACCAAGTCACTGAAACAAACAAACATGTATATGGACAAACCCCTTCTTTCAAACAATGTATAATATTGATGCCAATTCCACACCGAATAATAATATTGTGGTGTATCTCCCTAGCCATGGCATAAAAGCTGAAAGTAAGTAGATATAAATGTGGAGGAGCGTATCCTATATACCACAGGTGGAAATTCTTATTTCCCATAACAATTCATAAAGACAAGCAAAACATTACAGGTCCTTTCCAATCCATGGAAAGATTCAAGGAATCAACAGAACTTTAGGAACTCAAAATTAAGCAATGCATGAAATGCACAATCAGACAATGCATGAGTTTGTTAAACATAAACTTTTGTAAAAGAAACAACAATGGTTACAAAAGAGTTAAATGTAAATTCCTACCTCTTTTGATGACAAGCCACGCCTACCTCGAGATCCACGATCCACTGGTTCATCCTTTGAATCGATCGTTGTTAATAATTAACTGTTAATCATAAAGCACTCTAAGAGTTTAGCCAAAAGGCTCATAACATAATTTCAAACAATTCTTTAGTTATAGGCTAAGTGAATTATCTAATGGTTCTAAGCTCACTTATGGTTCTACACCTTTTCATTATCTATCTTTAGCATATCAAAGGTTTACTATTTCGATTAGATTGGTTCTATGGTCCAATAAATAAGTCCTAAGAATATCTACAACTTTGTAGAAGAAACCAAAGGTCAATTCGGACTATAAAGAGTCCACATCATCAATTGAAGAATATAGGATTTTAAGCCCAAGTCCATAGTCAAAACCAACGGTCTCTAACAGTCAAACATACGGTTACAGGTCAACTAACAGTCAACATCTAAGTCCAGGTCAACTGATCAGAGTCAAGTCAAAATAGTCTTATTAGATGAATCGGTCAAGTCCAGCTCATGTAGAGTCAACTCAGTCATATAGACTGATTCAAGAGAATCGACTCAGTCAGACAAACTGAGTCAGACGAGTCAGACAACTGACTGGGATAACTAATAGGCAAACACACTATTGTAACTACAGTTTCACTAACCACCAGATTCTATTCATTTGATCAATTTACAAACTTTCATTTCATACAATTCTATAATTTCAATACAACTGTAATTCAAGCTTTACCTGCAATTGCAGCTCTAAGCAACACCTTTCTACATTCATACTTCCACAGTCACAACAAACTCATTACAACCCCCATTCCAGAATATATCTAACTTGAGAACACAACTCCAATAACAGCACCCTTACTTCACTACTATTGAACCATCTCAAACAACAATTCTCAGCTGAACAACACTCAGCATATACTCACACAACTGATTCAAATTCAGTTTAGTTCACCATTCCAAAACTATGTATCTTTCCAAACTATCACCACCACTTATCATTTCTAGCCATGATCAAATCCTCATTCTTGACTAGCAACAGTCAACACAACTGCAATCTCAATCCAATACAACCAGTTAAACATCCACTTAAGAACTTCATTTCAACCACCAAGTCAATTACAACCACAGCTCCACTAACATCTACCAATAACAGTTTCAATCCATCTTCCAATCTACCATTCATACACTAACATTACCAGCCACCATTCTGCAACACATTATAAGACTCTTGTTCTTCATTTGCATAACTAATTTACAACCCATCATCATTTTCTGTAAAGTTCAGCTTCTACAACTTCAACTTCTCCTCTACCAACTCAATTAGGTTCAACCATAATTCCTACTACAATATCAATATATCTCCCTCATTCATATCCATATCTAACTTATCTCAAACTTCAATAACCATCACAAGGAATACCTAAATCTACAGCTAACAACACAACACAACAACCTTTTAAATATCATGAAACTACAACTAGGGTGATTAAGATTACCTGGATCGAACCCCCAATTCCATCAGTAGCTTCAACCCATTAACTTCACATGGAACTTCAGAATTTGTCTTCAAAACCCTAACTATTAAATTTGTGTTGTTCTTCAACCTTCTTGCCTAATTCAGATCAGACCCATCTCAAATCATTCTTCTATACATTCAGTTTCATCTTCTAAATAATCTTTGAGTTCTTCTTACAAACCCATCCTTTAATTCTTCTTAATCATCGCTTAAATCGAACTCCAAATGAATTCACAGAAACCATAGCTCTTTGATTCTTCGATTCATCTTCAAAACAACTTCATATCATCAATACAACATCAACCCATTCGATCTTTATCCATTATCAACTAGAATCATCATCAATTGTTCTACACAGGCCCAAACTCCAAATCTTGAAACCCTAACTCATTGATTTCTCGATTCAACTTCCTCCTAAACTCAAACGGCAACAACAACACCACCATCAAATACTCCATGATCTTCTCCACCTCCTACCGATCACACAATCTCCACTTGATCTCTCAATCTCCACTTGATCTCTCAATCACTCGCAGAAGAGAAAGAACAGGGGAAGAAAAAAAAACAGAAGAAAGAGAAGAATAAGAAAAAAGAATGAATCTTCTCGGTGAGGCGAAGATAAGGCCGAGCGAATTAATGAGGCACCCACGCTCTGGATAAGGGCTGCCAAGTCGGTTTGTCTATAAAATAACTAATCTGCCCTTCATACTCATCCGATGATATCTTCTTCGTCCGGTATCCGAATGACACGTTTGAGTAGTCCATTCCGCATAACTTTTCGAGAGCTATCTAACGATACTAGTTTCGTATCTAGATCGTTGTTAGATTAATTTCTATTAATTAACGTTCGTGTTAAACTAATTGAGTCATTAGCGGTAAAATCGTCTCTTAATCCTTGCTAGACTAGTCAAATAGCGTTGACTAGCTTGAGGGTCTTTACAGTAAATATTGTTTCCTATGACGAAATCTTCACCCATACCCATACACATAATCACAATAGCATTCATACGATTATGTCGATGTCTTATATATGAAGTTCAAAAGATAAGCGTTATACTTCGTATTCTAATTCCTTAACACTATGTCTACTAGAGTATAATCCTTCACAGCTTCGCAGTTATGTTTTCAATATAGCACGACTTGAAAGATACGTTGGGAATGAAATAGTTCAAGTCAAAATATTACTAACCTCAAGAGGAAGGATGATGTCGTCGATGCAGCTTGTTACTTCTTCACATTCTTCAAGTCTTCGAGTAATACTTGTATGTATCATTATCCTAATCTTTCTACCCTAACCTATACGAAGTTGTCTCTAGTACATAATCAAGCGACTCTTTAATTGAGTTTTGATTCACTAAAATATGACAACCAAACTTGACATACCAACGCTTGGTAGGTTCAACCGAGCTATGCTCTAACAAACTAAAAGATAATCTACAGATTTTGGTTCTCTTTCACATAGACAACAAGAGGGATTGTTTATCTGACTTCCTCTTTTAAGGAGATTGTCAAGTGTAGGGATTGCATTGTTCAGAGAAAACTACACAAAAATCTTAGCTCTGGGTGGAACATGCTTTCTCCAGATATGCTTGATAGATATATTGCAGATGCAGAACCTCCATCTGGGTTCCATTTTTAGTTTCTCTAAGGTTCCTTATACCTAATAATCCACCCATTTCTTTAGGTGTGCAGCACTTTTCCCAAGCAACCTAGCAAATCCTCTTCTTTTATCTTGAAACTCCCCATAAGAAGTCTTTCATTAACTTGATCATTCTTTTCTTCACACTAGCTGGCATATGAAGTAATGACATGAATTATACATGCAAGATGGATAATGTACTGTTTATAAGAATGATTTTTCTAGCTCTGGATAAGAACTTTCTTTTCCAAAGTGCAAGCTTCTTCTGAAATTTTTCAATAATACTCTCTCATATACTTATTTGTTTTGCTCTGGCTCCAAGAGGCATTCCTAGGTATTTGAAAGGTAATCTTTCAATTTACAATTCAGAATCTTAGCTAGATCCTGGATTTTATGATCAGCTCCAATACTGATGATGGTGCTCTTTTCTAAGTTAACTTTTAAGACAATTATGGCCTCATACACTTGTAGAACCATCACAAGATTTTCAACCAACTCTTCTTTTGCATCAAGAAAAATCAAAGTGTCATCCGCAAACTGCAGGTGAGACACTTTGATTTCTGGATGAACACTAAAACCAAAGATCATCTCCAAATTCTCAGCATTTTTGAGCAGTTTTGTGAGTACCTCAGCTACCAAAATGAATAGGAAGGGGGAAAGAGCATCACCTTGTCTTAGCCCTTTCTGTGGTCTAAATTTATCCAGTGCATTGCCATTTACTAGTACCGATGCTTGAGTAGATGAAAGACACCATTAAATTCAGTTTCTCCATTTAAGTCCAAAACCTTCGCCTTCATGCAACATATCCAAACAACACCTGTTCACATTATTAAACGCCTTTTCAATGTCTAATTTACATAAAACTCCAGGATTGTTGGATCTAATTCTATCTTCAATGAGTTCCCCATCTATAAGAATCCCATCCTGAATTAATTTCCCTTGTATGAAGGCCCCTTGATGCTCTGTCCCATCCTAAAGGCAATTGATACCTTGGGAAATCAGTTTTTATATTTTTGGTGAGTTTATGATTTGTTCAGGAGGAGTTATCTATATAAGGAGCTCCAAAATCGAAAGGGGAATTTTTTTGATTAATGGTTTTATTTTCATTAAATTTTTTAATCTCACATCTATAGTCGTTGTTCGTAGTGAATTAACGAGATTTAAATAAACGCGATATTTCCTTGAAGATCAACTAATTTCTAACCAATTTATCGGTTTCTTGTTTCATTATCATTTTACTATAATTTGATCATCATTTTAATGCTCCCGGTCTGCATCAGTTTCTATGAGGAGTTATTTCCTGATTATCTCTTCCTTGATGGATCGAGATATAAAGTGTAATACTAAAACCCTAAGAACCTAGTCGTCTCTATCTATAAAAGGAACACAATAACCATCAATATTTAGTTCAACGAATTCCAATCCATTACAACTATGGTCAAGAGAGACTGAGAAAGAAACCAACACCTCTACATGGTATTACTGATGTTACAAGTTGATCGATGACGTATGACGGATTAGCGCTACCAGGTATTCCTCAAAATTTATTACGTGATTGTTATGAAATTCATAGTCCTATGAGCAAGTAACTATAAAATTGAACCTTATATTTTATCTTACTTAATTACAAGCATTAACACGGGCTGTAGGCCATAATTGTTTGAAAATATTTAAAACACCAAACTAACTTTTCTCATCTCTTAACTTCTTGATACGTTTTCTTTATCATATTTTCTACATTGTCTTCTCTATTGTTTATTGGTCAAGTCATTTTTCTCCATTAATATTTTTTTTTTTCTGTTTTTTCTTCAAAATTATTTTTTTCACTCATCTCCATATCTATTTTTTTATTTTCCTTTCAAGAGTGGAATATAGTAGTGGTAAAAATCATTATAGTATTAGTGTTAAAGGTGGTAAGTTTTTTGTTAAACATTGGCAAAATTAGTCTACACTAAACATCAATTGTTTCCCCACTATTCTCTTTAACCGGATTTCTATAATAATTTTGAAGAAGTAGGGAAAAGATATTAATCACTTTCAAATAAATGGGGTCAAATAAAACTTCATCTTAGAAAATGAACTGCTACGAAAGAGATCACTTACTATAAGTGAGCTTCAATAAAAAAAGAATTCATCGTACTTGAATACAAAGTTCATACTAGAAAAAAAAACAAATTACAACCTAGTTAACAGATTGCAATAGAAGAACGTTCCCAATACGATAATAAGTCCTAAGTTTAACCTAAGAAAGTTCACAAACATTTGTTATGTCGTACTTACAACGGATATTATCATTGCTTAAATTCATAGCAACGAATATATATATATATATCCGTTCCAAATCAGTTGTTTTGGTGTAGTGGGCATTGGTATGTCAAGTTTAAATGTCAAAAATCACCGTTTGAATTGCTTACTAAAGTCAACTTCCTTAGGTTAGACTTAGGACTGTTGATGGTGGTTTTTAGTATAGGACAAAAACTGTAAAAGTATGTCTACCTAACCCGGCATCAGAAGTAGTAGACCTTGATATGTCTATATTCCGCAAGGAATTTGAAGAATATATCGAAATCTGATGAGTGCCTATGTCTTTCTTCATATTATATTGAAACTCAAGCTCGTAGATGAATTGTTCACTAGTATAGAGCCTAATGAGTAATTAAAATCCTAGCTGCATTATTCACTAATGTCGGAGCCTGCTGAGTATTCTATGCTATGTTCCCAGGCTGAACCCTTAACATTGGTATGACATGACAATTAGTGTTCACTCGCAGCTGAGTATCATGAGTTTCCCGAAGTATCAAGATTAAGGTCTGCATGAAAATACTCAATCAGAAGATGGCTAACTGCTCTCTGAGAATAAAAGAATTTTGTGTTAACACACAGAATTTATCAAATTTTTTCAATTTTTTGATAGCTCACAAGATTCAAATTTTGGACTAACTAATTTGCAAAAATTAGTTTTTTACGCCCTGCGTAATATCTCGAACCCTATTGGTCAAGACCAAACCTAGATAAGCTAGGAAATTAATCCTCCATGGAGCTAGTAGGAGCAAAGTCCTACCAGAAATCAGAAAACAAGAAATAAAGAGGAGCTGCGGCAAATAGGAGCAACAGTAAGAGGAGGTGTGGCCGCGCCACTTGGACGACCAATTTGCCTCAGCAGGCGCCACCTGTGGCCGGCTGGCCACACTCCATGTTGCTTCTTACCGGCCCCTTTCCCATCGACCAATCAGATCGTTTTAAACCCGCCACACGCACTTTTAAAAAGAAAATAAAGTCGGAAGTCGGTTGGTCTATGCACCTAATTCCTTAAGGAATCTAATCTAGACTGCCCATGTCAGTCTCAAAAAACGATCACGGTCGCACGTTTTGGCCATTCGATTTATCAAACCTAGTCGCCTCATAACATGGTCGGACAAGCGCCATCGTATACACCGGCGGGCCTACTAATGCCTAGGCCAATCGGCATCTCTCAAACTCGCAAGAAGAGCCACTAAACATTTACCAAAACAGGTTGCCACACGAGTTACAAAACCATAATTTCTATTAAGCGGCATTACATTACTGCTGCAAAACGATCTTGGCCGCTCAACTTCGCCAGCCGGATTGACCGGCCTGGATTCAACCTTAATCAACGTGTAAGGAGCGAATACGTTCACCAGTGGCCCAGCTATTGTGATAGCCGATCGAACAACTCCCAGCGCGCGCCAACAAAAAAAAACGTTGGCCCTAAAATAGATTGGCCACACAGCTTTTATAAAACCTAAATTAAATCAACGACAGCCATTAACTGTCGCAAATCATCTTGACCGCCCAACTTCGCTAGACGAATTGGCCGACCAAACTTCTATTCTAGGCGACAAACAAGATGTGGCCATGACCATTGGCCGCCCCTCTTCCATGAGGAGCAATCGGCCAAGTCGCGGCCGCCCATACGGCTCCTAAACGCGCGCCCAATGATGGCTGGCCGGCATCCTTATAAAAATCTTAAATAAATTAGCGGCAACCAATAACTGTCGCAAATCATCTAAGCCATCCATTTTGGCTAGCCAATTTAACAGGTCTAGATTTAACTTGGACCGACCAATAGGATGTCGAAATGGCTACCAGCCATCACTCTCCTATAGGGACCGATCGGCCTACTTTTGGCATGCATGAACAGCTCCCAGCAGCTTCCTGAAAGTGGCCGGTCACGCTCCTTTTAAGACATTAGGTTCCGCGACCAACCAAGACAGGCTCTATACAACGATGCTTCATATGCATCGATTATTTTGAGCTGCTTGCTTAAAAGCGATGCTTTACATGCATCGAGTACATACGATATTTTATAAGTATCGGTTTCACAAATAACTTAGTTATTTAACATAATAGTGCCACATGCTATTCTTTGCGGCAAGTCTCATGACTTGGCTCGCCACACATGACCACCCGCCGCCTGGCTTGCGCGTGATTGGTCAGAATAACTAGGTCTTGCAAACAAGACCCATTCAGCAACTTGCTGCATATTTTCCATGAAAATACTCGAGACATCAAACATGTCACAAACTGGGGGATGTTCATCAGGGTATTGGTCTGACGGTTTACAGCGTGCGGCATGCAACACGCCCATTATGAGAAATTGTCTGGAAAAGGCGGACGGTTAACAACAGTAAGAGAGTAATGGGTGTAAGGCTCACCAGTCTTCCCTCATGACGGAAACGTGATGGTCACAACCTTTTACACATCCCCACTTCTCCACTACTTAACTGTCTCCACTTCCTACAAGATCAGGGGGCGCTCAATCATGACTTGTATAAATAGGTTTTCAACCTATTTCGACAAAAACAACACAGTTTTGGTTATCAACACAGTATCCAGAAGTAAACACCAAAGAACTGATAGCTTACATTCCGCAAGCCAGTTCCATATTCTGATACAAGTCATAAAATAGCCACACCTTCAGAATTAACCATTCTGATCTCAACACCTTCTTCGCTTCCCTCCCTAAGATCAACCCTTCTCATTCATTTTTGTGACCGAAGCAAGACTGGAACGACCATTTCTTGGTTTAGGCCAGAATTGTACAGATTGATCTCTCGAATCTAAAGTACTCCCGTGCAGTGCATTTGTTTAGGGTCTAGATTCATTTCTCGGCGACACACCCAAATTTACCATTTCCAGCAGAATCATTTTTTACCCCAAAACAACTGGCGACCACAGTGGGAGATTAATCTCTCGGTTGCAAAAAATCATTTTCCCAATTTCATTTTCAATTTCCTAAATTTCTCAAGATGGTTGATCTTAGGAATGGTTCATAAACCCTCAATCCCAATTTTACTTCTCCTAGCACTGACAATACTTCACATATTATTCCTAAATCCGTTCTTTTAAAACCCTTGTCGAGGCTATGGAGTCTCAATATTTAACAACTATTCACGATTTGATGAAAATCTTGAATGATATTGTCAAGGATCAAGCTATTATTGTCAAGACGCAAGACGAAGTATTTACGCTTTTGAAAGTCCTCACGGATCAACTATCAAAGGGACCAACACGTATTCATTCTGGAAGAAACGCCATCAACAATTCATTTTGGATCAATACTGATGGTAGTAGTCCTTCTTCCAAGATTCATGTTCCTATTCCTGGTGAGGAAGATGAAGCCTATATGATCACGTTGAATGGAAAGGTATCCACCAACCTAACTTGTCTACTCATGAAGATCAAACGGTTGAAAGATATTAGCTTGAATCTTATCAGGTTTTCATCTAACGGTGAATATTGAATACTTTGTTACCAAGGTAACTTAGATCGCAAACCATGATTTGAAAACTATATAAAGGAAAACTCTAGCAACTGGGAAACCTAATCCCCACACCTCCTGTGTGATACAAGTTGCGACTAGAGTTGATTCTCCTTTAACCTTAGGTTTTTCATGAAACCCTGTGGGTTAACGACTTGAAGACTTCATTGGGATTATGAAGCCAGACCTGACTATTTTCTCTATAGTTGCGTGTTCTGATCTTGCTATTTTCTATCGTGATTGAGTACTATCTTCTCTAAGATAAAAAGTAGTCACAAAGAACTTCGTCTCCCCGTTTGTGATTCCACAATATCTTGTTTCGCTACCATACGATTAAGATTATTGTGAGGTGATTGATATTTCTAAGCTGTTCTTCGGGAATATAAGTCCGGTATATCAATTGGTTCATGTTCACCTTGATTTATCAAAAGACGGAATAAAACTCATAGGTTTATTTGTGGGAGACAGATTTATCTATACAATAGACTTTTCTGTGTGAGACAGATTGGTGTATCAAGTCTTCGACTTTGGGTCGTAGCAACTCTTAGTTGTGGGTGAGATCAGCTAAGGGAATCAAGTGTGCAGAATCCGGCGTGGTTCTAGAGGCGTAAGGATTGCGACTGTACATTGATCAGTGTGAGATTGGTTAGGGCTCAACTACATTCCAGTCTGAAGTTAACTTGGAGTAGGCTAGTGTCTGTAGCGGCTTAATACAGTGTGGTGTTCAAATATGGACTAGGTCCCGGGGTTTTCTACATTTGCGGTTTCCTCGTTAACAAAATTTCTAGTGTTTGTGTTATTTCTTTTCCGCGTTATATTTTTTTATAGAAAAGAAATATCATAGGTTGTACGTTAAGATCACTTAGTTCTTGAATCCAACCTTTGGATTGTTGATTGAATTGATTGACACTTGGATATTGGCTTGTGATACGGTTCAAGTTATTTCTCTTATTCAATCGGGCTCGCAAATTCCTATTTGTTTGATTGCGGTTTGAATTGAGAAATTGAGATATAACTCTTTGATATACTTTTCTTAAGATTGAGTCTATCTGTCTAGTTGATTTTCTTGAAAGTATATTGGAGTTTGTCCATACAGATTGCTAAGCGAAATATTGGGTGTGGTTGTTAGACCCCCGCTTTTTCAATTGGTATCAGAGCAGGCAAACACGTTCAAGACCTTACAAGTCTGTGTTTGTAGCGATTTGACTCTATGGACAGATGTGTTATCTCTATAAACGTACCGCCAGTCTTCGATGGCTCGAATTTCTTTTGGTGGAAAATTGTTATGCGTGCCTTTCTTCAAGCGCGTGATTTTCAATCATGGGTCTTCGATGTTAATGGCTATAATCCTCCGGTTGTTACAATAGGCACTGTAACGGTTCCAAAGGATATTGGTGATTATGATGTTGTCGAGATTCTTTCTGCAAAGCAAAATTCTGATGGATTGAATGCAATCAACCATGCCATTACCCCAGATATTCAGCACCATGTGACTACGTGCACTCGGTATAAAGATGCTTGGGATATCTTAGAAACCGTATTTGAAGGGAATACCCGTGAAAAAGAAGCTAGGCTCCAAAACCTAAATTATGATTGGGAAAAACTTCGTATGGCAGATGAAGATTCATTTGATGAGTTTAATCACAAAGTGTCTGAAATTGTTAATGCATCTTTTGCGTTAGGTAAGACTATTCCTGAAAAGGACATTGTGATGAAAATTCTCAGATCATTGCCATCTAGATACGATTCTAAGAAACATGCCATCGTTGAAGGAAATAACCTTGATGTGTGAAAAAGTGGGGGTACAACAACCTCACCCAATATTTTGCTTAGCAATCTGTATGGACTAACTCCGATATACTTTTAAGAGAATCAACTAGACAGTCAGACTCAATCTTAATATAAAGTATATCAAAGAGTTATATCTCAATTTCTCGATTCAATCCTTACTCAAACAAATAGAAATCTGCGAGCCTGATTGAATACAAGAGAAATACCTTGAACGGTACCAAAGACCAATGTTCAAGGATCAATCAATTTCAATCAACAACCAAAGGTTGGATCTACCAATTGATTGATACAACGCACAACCTGTGATATTTCAATTATATAACAAAATATAATGCGGAAAAGAAATAACACAGACACCATAAGTTTTGTTAACGGGGAAACCGCAAATGCAGAAAAACCCCGGGACCTAGTCCAGATTGAACACACACTGTATTAAGCTGCTACAGACACTAGCCTACTACAAACTAACTTCGGTCTAGACTGTAGTTGAACCCCAATCAATCTCACACTGATCCAAGGTACAGTTGTGCTCCTTACGTCTCTGATCCCAGTAGGATACTACGCACTTGATTCCCTTAGCTGATCTCAACCACAACTAAGAGTTGCTACGACCCAAAGTCGAAGACTTTAATAAACAAATCTTTCTCACATAGAAAAGTCTACAGGAATAGATAAATCTGTCTCCCACAGAAATACCTATGAGTTTTGTTCCGTCTTTTGATAAATCAAGGTGAACAGGAACCAATCGATAACCTGGACTTATATTCCCGAAGAACAGCCTAGAATTATCAATCACCTCACAATAATCTTAATCGACTAGCGAAACAAGATATTGCAGAATCATAAACGATGAGACGAAGATGTTTGTGACTTCTTTTCTATCTTGCCTATCGGAGAAATTAATCTCAATCCAATCTTACGATTGTACTCAAATACGATAGAAACAGCAAGGTCAGATCACGCAACTACAGAGAAAAGAGTTGGGTCTGGCTTTACAATCCCAATGAAGTCTTCAAGTCATTAACCTACAGGGTCTCGATAGAAACCTAAGGTTAAAGGAGAATTGACTCTAGCTTATACAACTAGTATCACACAAGAGGTGTGGGGATTAGGTTTCCCAGTTGCTAGAGTTCTCCTTTATATAGTCTCAAAATCAGGGTTTGCAATCTAAGTTACTTTGGTAACAAAGCATTCACTATTCACCGTTAGATGAAAACCTGATTAGATTCAAGCTAATATCTTTCAACCGTTAGATCGAACTTAGCTTGTCATACACAAATAAAATGAACGTTCATTTAGGTTTGTGTAACCGTACCTAAACGTGTACACATAGTTGGTTCAACAGTAGCTAACCAATGGTTAGCCATATGAGCACTTTCATATCAACCTTATTCATCTTCACCATAACTAGTTCAAGTGACTCAAATGAACTAGTTAGAGAGTTGTTCAATTGCTTAGATCTCATAGAAGTATACAAGACACAATCGACTCTCATAGAAGTATACAAGACACAATCGAAGCAAAAACGATTTTGATTCACTCGAATCGATTCATGAACATTATAGCCACGGTTTGCAAATATGCATTCCTTAATTTATAAATGTCTTAGTTCACGAATAAACCGTTTTTAGAAAATAACCCACTTAAGTACGCATACTTAAGTACCTGGACTGAGCTTGTTTTCAGTTCACAAACTCCAGGAGAAATTCACGGGATGTGAACTTCTGACAGTACGCATACAGGTAAGCGGACTTAGCTCCGGTTATCTTAAACAACAAAGTACGCATAATTTGGTTCAAGGATTTTGGACTTACACAAGTATGAGTTCACATACAATGTTTATATCCATTCAAGGTTATATATTCTAAACTCTAATTTCAATCATTGAAACATTCTTAGAGGATGTTATATATAGCGGTTATTCACACACTATTTTTCATCAAAGCGATTTTCAAAAGATTGAAACAATTAACATAACTTTCGTCACGAGTAAAGATGAACTTGGCCAAAGCGAAAGCTTACTGTTTTGGGGTAAAAACTGATTCTGCTGATTTTGGTAAATTTGGGTGTGTTGATGAGAAACAAATTCAAACCCTAAACAAATGTACTGCACAGGAGTACTTTTAAGTACGAGAGATCAATCTGTAAGACTCTGGCCTAAACCAAGAAATGGTCGTTCCAGATTCAATTCGGTCACAAAGTGAAGGAGAAGGGTTGATCTTAGGGAGGGAAGCGAAGAAGGTGTTGAGATCAGAATGTTGAATTATGAAGGTGTGGCTATTTTATGACTTGTATCAGAATGTAAAACTGGCTTGCAGAATGTAAGCTATCAGTTCTTGGTGTTTTCTGGATACTTGTGTTTCTTGTTGAAATAGGTTGAAATCCTATTTATACAAGTCATTGAGAGCACCCATGATCTCGTAGGAAGTGGAAGCAGTTAAGTAGTGGAGAAGTGGGGTTGTGTAAAAAGTGGTGATCACCACGTTTCCATTACGAGGGAAAACTTGGTCACACTTTCACCCACTACTCCCATTGCTGTTAACTGTCCGTCCTCTCCTTACACTTTTTAGTAATGGGCACGTTGCATGCCGCACGCTGTAAACTGCCAGACCAATACCCCATTGAGCATCCCCCAGTTTGTGACATGTTTGATGTCTCGAGTAAATGGGTGAAGTCATGAGACTCACCGCTAAAAGCAGCACATAGTGCTTTTAGGTCAAATAATAAATTATTTGTGAAATCAATATTTATAAAACATTGCTTATAATCGATGTATATATTGCATCTCTTTTAAACAAGCAGCTGAAAATAATCGATGTGCAGGAAACATCGTTGTTTTAGTGTTCGTTCAAATTAGTTGCGAATTGAACGTCTTAAAAAAGGTAGCGTGACCGACCACTTTTGGGTGATCGTTTGAGAACCCTATGGGTGAGCTACCACTTGGTCGATCGCTCCCTATGGAGAAGGGGTGGACGATGATCACAGCGTTACCCTGTTGGCCTCCCAAAAATAAATCTAAACCATCCGACTAGGCTAGCGAAGTTTGATGGACGAGATGATTTGCGGCAGTTGTGTACTGCCGTTGGATTATGCAAACAGCGCGACCAGCCTCTTTTGGGTGATCGTTCGAAGGCCATATGAGCAAGCCATGGCTTAGCCGATCGCTCCTCATGGAAGAGGGGTGGCCGATGATCACAGTGCCACGCTGTTGTCCGTCTAGAATCCAATCTAAGCTGTTCGACCAGGCTGGCAAAGATGGACGGACACGATTAATTTACGGCAGTTGCATAACGTCGCTGACTTAATTTTAGGGTTTTAAAAATCACGTGATCACCCTTCTTTGGGCGAGCGATTTAACATGTTTCTGGTTTGCCGTTGGCAAGTCGATTAACCAAGAATGTAATTGGGTCGCCGGTGAACACGCCAGTACCCTTTTGATCATTCGAAGGAATATCTAAGTCGTCCAACTAGGCTAGCTAAGTTGGGCGGTCGTGATGTTTTTGAGACCGTTTTTGCCGGTCTTAACTCGTCTGAGCTAATCTTTCAACATCGCGATCACCCATGTTAGGGTTAGCGTTCAAAGGCGTTGCGGGTGTACTAAATGGAATCCGATCGGTCGGGATGTTAGTGGGCCCGCCGGTGGTCATCATGATGATCGCCTAATTCCGCTAGAAGTAGGCTAGGCCTGTTGAATTGTGTGGCAAAATCGTGTGGCCGTGATCGTTTTTTATGACTGATATGGATAGTCTAGTGATAGACGCATTTATGTGTCTATTTTCATCTCTTTTATGTATAGTGTTAGTACCCATTTCTGTACTAATTTTGGTATTTTACCCCTTTGTAGGTGTTTTTGGAGGAATAGGCTTTTACGGCAAAATTGGCTCGAAAAGTTGTTAAAGGCTCCTGGGAGGACATTTGCTATTCGGACTCTCATTTTGGATAAGGGGTAACCCATTTCCAAGCAGCTGCTAAGTACAGACCGGGTCTGGATAGGGGAGGTCACATTTCTTCACGTTTTCAAAAACAGAAAAATGGCGGGAAAATTTTCAGAAAACAGACGATTTTGTGGATGGATTGTTGATCGATTTTTAGGGAGATTAAAGGGATGAATTTGATTGGGTTTGTTCCTATGGACCTAACAGGCGAGGTAAGGGTGTTGGAATGGATCCAAAGTGGCTAGAACTCGAATTGGAAGCGAAAAAAGGTTAAAAATATCACGGTTTATTTTGGGAAAGTTTCTTGGTTTATTTTTGGAAACTTACGTGAATAAGAGGAAGGAAACTCTTCTTAGAGATTTGTTTCTATCACGGGAGGAGTTTGGACAGCTGAGAACACGTGAAACAGAAGAAAAAAAAGAAATATCGCAACTTGCTGTGGAGGAAAAAACCAAAGTTATTCTCGAATTTTCTTTGCTCTACTATGTATAAAAGGGTTGGTTCGAGTCCTAGGAAGGTAACAAAGACCTTAGGGGAAAGTTTAGAGCCTTAGAGAAGCCAGAAAAATCATTAGAAGAAGATCGGGTTCTGCTGCTGCTGCTGTTGCCGGAGAAGACGAAGAACACAGAACAGCGGAAAAAGAAAGTTGCAGAGGCAGACTTATTTTCAGTGACAACGAGTTACGGTCGCATCATCCTGCAGTCACCGAAGCTTTTCAGCAACGATTCCGTCCGCTGTATTAGACTTTCAGCGATTACAGTATACTCTTTTCTCTCTTGTAATCAACTTTTGAACACCAAAGATGTATTTTGAGCAAGAGATTAATATGAGGAGCTAAACCCCTTAGCCGAGGAGACGGAGGAAGCCATTGTTCCATGAAAAGTGGTATAGTTCTATTTTAATTATTTATTACAATTATTTTACATGATTATTTGCATAGAACTTAAAAGAAAAATTGATTTTTATTGAGTAGTTGTGAGTTGTTTTGATGGAACATGCTAGGTTTTAAAACTTTTGATGTTTCATGCTTTGTGATTACAACTACTACTTCAAAAATCTATTAGAGGCAAATATTAGAATCACTTTAAAGAAGAATATTGCATGAATATTGATTAGAGTTTATCAATTAATTGGTCAATGGTGGAATCCAGAGTCTCGGTATTTTCTTATTATTGTTGAAACAACTTTATTTAATTCTCAAAAATCCTTCACAAGCCCGAGTTGAACGAACTTTACTCACCACTTTCACTACAACTTAAAATTCACATCAATTTTTGGCGCCGCCGACGCGGACTTGTTTTTAGGGTTTTAGATTTATTTTTATTTTTATTTATTTTTTGTTCTATTTTACGTTTTTGGGTATTTGTCTTTTGTCTACAGGTTTTGGAACGTAAATAAAAAAAAATTGAGCCAAGGAGTTTGGTGATTTCGTAAAGACTTGTAGCAAAAGATTAAAGCGAAAAGAACGGAAAAGAAGACAACTTTATTTTAGTTATTTTTTTTATTATTTTTTTTAGTTTATTTGTTATTTTATTTTTTAGGGTTTTGTTTATTTTATTTTATTTTATTTTCTAGAAAAAGGAAAAAAATTTGTATTAGGGTTTCTTTATTATTTTATTATTTTGTAATTTTTCCTTTCTTTTTTTGGACTTTTTGGACATTGGACACTATTTTTAATTTTAATTTTTATATACCCTACGGAAGGGTATCCTTTAATTATAAAACTGTTTGCAGAGAAGGAGGACAATTACGATATTGTCTCTGCACCTTGGGTTCGTACACTGACACAGGAGTCAGTGGCCCGAGTCGACTACAACCGATTCATCCCCCGTCTGGAACGGGAGGTAAGGTTCTGAACACTCGCGAATCCCCTGTCAGCGAGTTATTGTATTCCTTAAGGTGCATATCTGCCGAGGACCTGAATACGAATATTTACTTTTCTAGTAAAGGGCAAGGCCTGGCCATACAAGATAAGGGTTCGGATTTCATCACCGTTCTCTTCTTGCCCGCCTTAGGAAAACGATACCGAACGCGAACCTAAGCTTAAAATATTGCCTAGAACGAGACCGATAGGGTAACGAGCTTGTAGGAAAGTCGTTCAAAAGGATCGTATTGGGTATTTTGTTAGCCTAACTCAAAGTTCAGGAAGATTACTGTAAGTCGATTAGAGCCGCCTTGTAACCCAAGGAAGCGTTGCCAAAGAGGTAGGGGTATCAAAGCTCCTCTGAGCTTCTCCTACTTCTCTTCGACTTACTTTATTCGGATAGTCCTACGAGGTTTGCTAAAATTATACCCAGTTGCCTCTTGGAAGAGTAGAAGCTGGTCTAGAAACAATCTAAGTGGAGCCATCATGCTTTTTGTTTGCTAGAAATCAATAGGGTTGATTTGGTTGAGTCGTCCTTGTTTTGCGATTGCTTACCCTTCCAATTTAGGAAATTCGTGTGTATGCCTGAACGTAAGAGAGACGCCCTAGGTAGATTTGTTAAAGAAAAACCTAGCAGTTCAAAGCGTCTCGATTACCTTGACTTAGAAGGTCCGATTTTCGGAGAGTCCTGTTTTGAACGTACTCCTTTTACTGAAGAGAGAATCCCCAATACTCCGATAGCACCAGAAATGGCTACTTTGAAAGCTTTTTTGAATCCGACTAGGACCACTCGTCCCTCGTGTATTAAGTTAGCTGACACAGAAGCCAATTATGAGCTTAGACCTGGGACCATACAGATGCTCCCAATCTTTTTAGGGAAAGAAAATGAAAACCCTTATTTCCATGTTAGGGATTTTGAAGAAATTTGCAGTACCCTAAGAATTAGAGGCTTAGATGATGATGCTTTGAAACTTAGGTTATTTCCCTTTTCCCTGAAAGATAAAGCCAAATCGTGGCTGTATAGTTTGACTTCTGAGTCAATCGAAACATATGAACAACTTACATCTGCCTTTTTCAATAAGTTTTTCCCTAGGCATAAGACATCGTCTATTAGGACGCAAATCTGCACATTCTCACAACAAGAGGGAGAATCTTTGTATAGGTATTTGGAAAGGTTCAATGATTTGTTAACACAATGTCCTCACCATGGTTTAGAAAAGGTTAGGCTATACCACTTTATATCAACAACCAAAGGTTAGGCTATACCACTTAATACGGAAAAGAAATAGCACAGACACCAGAAATTTTGTTAACGAGGAAACCGCAAATGCAGAAAAACCCCGGGACCTAGTCCAGATTAGAACACCACACTGTATTAAGCCGCTACAGACACTAGCCTACTCCAAGTTAACTTCAGACTGGAATGTAGTTGAGCCCTAATCAATCTCACACTGATCAAGGTACAGTTGCGCTCCTTACGCCTCTGAATCCCAGTAGGACTCTGCACACTTGATTCCCTTAGCTGATCTCATCCACAACTAAGAGTTGCTACGACCCAAAGTTGAAGACTTTAATAAACAAATCTGTCTCACACAGAAAAGTCTATTGAATAGATAAATCTGTCTCCCACATAAATACCTATGAGTTTTGTTCCGTCTTTTGATAAATTAAGGTGAACAGGAACCAATTGATACACCGGTCTTATATTCCCAAAGAACATCCTAGTAATATCAATCACCTCACAACAATCTTAATCGTATGGTAGCTTAACAAGATATTGTGGAATCACAAATGATGAGACGAAGATGTTTGTGACTACTTTTTATCTTGCCTATCGGAGAATAAATCTCGAGCAAATCTTAAAGAAGATAGTACTCAGTCACGATAGAAAACAGCAGGATCAGAACACGCAATGACAGAGAAATAGTTGGGTCTGGCTTCACAATCTTAATGAAGTCTTTAAGTCATTAACCTACAGGGTTTTTGAAAAAACCTAAGGTTAAAGGAGAATCGACTCTAGTCGCAACTAGTATCACACAGGAGGTGTGTGGATTAGGTTTCCCAGTTGCTAGAGTTCTCCTTTATATAGTTTTCAAATCAGGGTTTCCAATCTAAGTTACCTTGGTAACAAAGCATTCAATATTCACCGTTAGATGAAAACCTGATTAGATTCAAGCTAACATCTTTCAACCGTTAGATCGAACTTAGCTTGTTATACACAAATGAAATGTGCTTTCATTTAGATAAGGGTAACTGTACCTAAACATGTGCGCACGGTTGGTTCAACAATAGTTAACCGAAGTTATCCATATGAATACTTTCTTATCAACCTTGTTCATCTCAATCACAACTAGTTCAAATGACTCAAATGAAACTAGTTATGGAGTTGTTCAATTGTTTATATTCACGTAGAAGTATACAAGACACAATTGAAGCAAAATCGATTTTGATTCACCTGAATCAATTCATGAACATTATAGCCACGGTTTGCAAAAGATTGCATTCCTTAATATATAAATTAGTTCATGAATAAACCGATTTTAGAACTTAACCTACTCAGGTACGCATACCTAAGTAGCCGGACTGAGTTTGGGTTCGCCAGTATGCATACCACCAACCTCAGTTGAAATTCCGGAACTTGAAACTTACGACAGTACGCATACCGGTATGCATACTTAAGTTCACGGACTTTCACAAAACCAATCAGTACGCATATGGGTATGCATACCATGGTTCCCGGACTTTCACCAAACCAAGCAGTACATATACGAGTATGCATACCATGGTTTTTGGATATGGATAACATATATGCAAGTACGCACACTATGCTATATCCAATCATGGTTAATCGTTCTAAACTCCATTTTCAATCATTGAAACATTCTCGTAAGACGGGACTAGCTGTCTCACACAAACTATTAGCTTCAAAGCAATTTTCAAGTGATCGAATGATCAATACAAAACATTCCGAGTCTACATCAAATGACTGTCTCATACAAATCATGTAAGATGTTACAAGGCGATTTCCACATGATCATCTTTTGACATGCGTCAAGAACATAAGATGAACTTGGTTAAGCAAAAGCTTACCAACACATATTTTGAGAAATATGTAAGCGAGTTAAACTCAGCTCGAAATATCAAAAGTGTATAAACTGAAAACTATATCGTTATACGACTTTTGTCTCAAGAAGGATATAGAGTAGAAATAGACTTTCTGAGTGATAGATGAGTTCAAGTCTTCACATACCTTTTGTTGATGAAGTTCCACAATCTCGCCTTAGTAGTTCTTCATCTTTAATCGATGAACGCCGTGAAGTGTAAAGCTCAACTACACAATCTATCCTAATACGAGACTTAACCGTAGATAGACTAGAAATCAAGACTTATAGTTTTGACAACTAAACTTGACAAACAAGCTTGAGATAGCAACACTTGCGAATTCGACCGAGCAATGATCTAACAGAAACATTACCAGTTTTAGAGTAAGCAAATATAGAATCGTGATCAAATGCAAGACGCCTCGCAACTGACGATACTCAATCCCGGGAGTTCCTCCTCTAATCAAAGGATTAACTTTCACTGCATAACTTTAGAAAGTGTCTACCAGTGCCAATTTAAATTCATGTTGTAATTAGGAGACTCACATCCATTGGGGAAGACTATCTCATATGGCAATCGTTCAATTGAATGCTCTGCTGGATTCCACTCAAGACTATATTCCTCTTTGATCTCGGGAGTCTCTTGAACTTTTCCTTCATCAGAAAATAAAACTCCCGTCATTGATGCGATGATATGAGATTATTCAGCGTTTTGGCTTTGTTTTGGAGGTCAATTTTATATGTCTAGGAAGCGCAGTGGTGTGAAGATTATCGGAAAATGGAGACTTACTTATTAAAGGAAAAATTAGGTTTGATAAGACGTTTATCTACCATGCTTGCCTTAATGAGGGCGGTTCTCAAAGCATTTCCAAAAAAAAATTCAGAATTTGATTTCTCTAGCCTCCCCTCCCTAGTCGTTTCAGTTTTCCATGAATATTTGGCTTCTTCAAATATAGTTTTTACTTGATTACAAATTTGTTGATCTCTATCCAAAACTGTCGTGGAAGACGATACACATCAGATGATCTGCCCTACACATCTTGTGGATGGAGAAAAACCCAGTGTGTATTTAGGGAGGAGGGGGTAAAAATAACCAAACCAAGTAGTTGAGCCAGTCTATTTGGTTTGGGCAACAACATCTCATTGGGATCTCCAAATCAGCAACTATATCAATTAGTATTATTTTTTACTTTTTTAATTTACCGTTGTTATATCCTTAGTGTTCTTACGATCAGTTTGTGGATAGAGGTGGCCACCTTTTACTTTTACCGGTGGCGATCATTATTTACTTGTATCGCTGACCATTGAGAGTATCATGGTAACCCATATTAGCCAAAGACTCTCCCATCTACACATTAGATGCCATTGAAAAAAATTTAAAAAAAAATATCCCACTTGACAATGCTCGGTCTTGCCATGTCACCTATTATAATGGAACTGAGTTGACTAACAATTCTATTAACCACTGGTTATCAATACCCCTATTTATCCTTTAGAATATTATATGTTGGTAGACTGTCGTGTCATTCTTTTCAATAGGTAAAATCCTAGGATTTTATTAACATTGGCTTAACATGACAATCTCATCCACACTCAAACTATGCTCAGGCCCCCTTGTCCCCTTATGCATACTTAGTCTCTGATAGGTGGAAAAAACATCACGATATCCAAGCCTTTAAAATATTCTCACTGGTAACTCTCATGGCTTTACCTCTAAATCAGTTAAAATCCCATTGACAAACTTACTCTTCAAATTTTTACCCTTAACATCCCTAAAGATCTCTTCCCAAAAGTGTTTCTAAACCAAGACTATATTCAAACAAATAAAAAGCTGGGTTGAAAATGGTGGGCTTTGCAGTAACATCTCCTTTGAAATTAACAGAGTAAGTAGGTTTATAAATTTATATCTGGAGATGCATAGCAGAGAAGAGGTGGATCTGTAGAATAGGCGCAGAAAATTCTGTAATATCAGAGTAACTGATGTAGAAGACACAAAACTCTTAGACAATGAGGAACTATGGGGTGTTTGATAAACTCATTGTCCTTGTTGAAGTACCAGCAGTTGGAGATAAACCTATTGATAAATAAATTTTTGATAAAGTCATGATATGGTCCTCATAAAACTAATTCCAAGATGCATAATTCAAGATATCGAAGGAATCCTTAAAGCCTGCTGGTGTCTATCAAAATTCAAAGAGACTTCATGCATGAGGCATAGAAGAAAAGAACATAGAAGTAAAAATAACTAATTGATGTTAGAAGTGCTATAAAATTTTGTATTGATGCTTATGAAACTCCAAACATCTTCAACTGGTCGGATTTTGCACACGCTCTCAATGGTGTTAAGTTATGAAAAGTTTGTAGAATCTTGGATCGTCCTAACCTCTCTGCGAGACTACTTCCTCGTCAACTGCTGAGACATGCAACTCCTACCCAATCCTCTGACCCAGTTACTCCTGAAAACGCGGGGGTACCAAAATACACCATTATTTTTTTCTTAGGCAATCTGTATGGACAAACTCAATACGACTATGAGAGTTAAACTCAATCAAGGAATAATATGTAGAGTTATATATATATATATATTACGATTAGAACGTTTACAGAATCAAATCCGTGAACCTAATAACAAAGAGATTACTTGGACGGTACCAAAGACCAATGTCCAAGAATCAATCAAGTCGTATCCAACAAACTAGGTCGGATGTATCTATTATGATTAATCAACGCACAACCTGTAATATTTCAATTATAAAGATTAACAATATAATGCGGAAAAAGAAATGACACATACACCAGAAATTTTGTTAACGAGGAAACCGCAAATGCAGAAAACCCCCGGGACCTAGTCCAAATTGAACACCAAACTGTATTAAGCCTCTACAGACACTAGCCTACTACCGATTAACTTCGGATTGTAATGTAGTTGAGACCTAAAAGGTATCCCACCGATTAAGGTACAGTCGCGCTCCTTACATCTCTTGAATCCCAGCAGACTTCCGTGCAATTGATTCCCTTAGCTAACATCACACCAACTAAGAGTTGCTTCAACTCAATTGAAGACTTTGAACCAATCTGCCTCCCACAGATTAATCCTATATATGATTTCCTTTTATAATAAAATAGTTTGATCAAAGGTGATGGAAATCGATAGCAATAGACAAAGTCTAGCTAACCTCAAAATCCGAACTTATGCAACCCGAAGTGTATACTAGATTATTATTCACCTCACAAGTATAAAACCTGTGGAATCAACAAAATTTGAGATGAAGAAAAATTTGATGATTTCTATCTATCTTGATCAAGTGAGCAACTCAACAATCGATCAAGATCAGGATACACGAGTTATCAAGGAAAGATAACTATTAGAGCATAGCTGAGTTGAACTCACCAAGCGTTGGTATGTCAAGTTTGGTTGTCATATTTTAGTGTGTCAAAATTCATCTAAAGTCATTGATTAAATACTAGAGTCAACTTCGTTTAGGTTAGACTAGAAAGTCTAGGAATGTTGAGACATACAAGTATTACTCCAAAGACTTGAAGAATGTGAAGAAGTAGCTAACTACAACGATGACTTTATCCTTCCACTTGAGGTTAGTAATATTGACTTGAACTGTTTCATTCCTAACGTATCTTTCAAGTCGTGCTATATTGAAAACATAACTGCGAAGCTGTATATACTATACATATTGTATAATACTCTAGTGATGTGACATGGTCATAATTGTATGATCTTAGTATTAAGGAATTAGACTACGAAGTATAACGCTTATCTTTTGAACTTAGTAGATATGACATCGACATAATCTTGTATATACTGTTATGATTATGTGAATGGGTTATGGTGAAGATTTCATCATAGGAAACAATGTTTTACATTTGTTTAAAGGAAGTACATTCATGAATTTTTTTCGTGAATCGAAAAAGAAATCATTAGGCTTATTGGTTCGGCTATTCATTACAAATCTTTGGATGACCAATATGTGTGAGATGGTAGAACCGATCTTAACTATGTTATGTATCTTGGTATAACTAATCACAATGCCTGACTTATGATTTGGCATGACTGGTTTTTATTAATTGGTGTAACCGATCCTAAGTAATCACCATGTGTTGGTATGATCTATCCTTGTAATTGGTGTGACCGATCCTAGTAATTGGTGTGACCGATCACGAGTGTTCTGTAATAGATCCTTGTAATTGGTAACCAGTCTTGGTAACTGGTGTGACCGATCTCAAGCAATACAATGTGTAGATGGAACCGATCATTGTAAATGGTATAACCGATCCTAGTGACTGGTGTGACCAATCACAAGTATTTCCATATCAAGGTATAACCGATCCTAGTGATTGGTAGAACCGATTGAACCCATGTATGTGATTTGGTATTCGATCAATCACATAGTAATCTTAGAATACATGTCAGCCAATTCTAAACTTGTTCGGAAGTGTGGTATAACCGATTCCCAGAATGTAAATCCATGTAAATATGAAATAAGGATTTACAGTGAAAAGATGTCAACATAATTTGAACACGTATAGTAACTCTTATCTTTTATTGTTCAAAGATATTCCTTAGTACTCAAGGAAATCCTGTGTCGAGATAAATGAAGAATCTTTTAATTAAGGTTTTTGGTTTTATATGCTTTAATTACCAGCATTTAAATGCATATCTCTAGAGAATACAAATTAGTAATGTGCATTTACTAATTGGAGATTTTCTATTGAGAGATTTCGGAAATATTGGACAAGCATTTATTGGAATTAGGAAAACCGAATTTCGCAATTCATTGCATATCTTGAGAATTACGGTTTTGGAAATTCCTTGATGTCCAAACATCCTTGGTCTATAAATACCTAAGTTTGCATTTCTATCAAACTATCCTACGAGTCAGGCAAACTTTATTTCTTATTGTTTCTGGTGGAGTCGTCTAATCGGAAAGGAAAGTATCCTAATTAGGTGAAATCTCTTACGACCTCTCGTTTAAAGACTTCTATGGGATCAAGAAGCTCTACGAGTACCGTTGGTGGGAAACTAGATAATTGCAGTGTTATTAATTTTCGATTGATTTGATTGACTAACGGTTGTAGAAACTTTGATTGCACCTAGTTTGTTTATTCTTGAGAATCTTCTCTTCAAATATAAGATTCACTCAAACTAGATCGAAGTATCGACGGGATCTTTAAAACTGTTGTTAGATCTAAAGACATCTTGTGATAATCCATTGTTAACAGACTCTATTGTGTGTGTGATTGATCATAAGAGATTCAAGTGGTGTTGTGCGGGTTATATTGAAGATTAAAGAAGATTTGAAGACGAAAAAGATTTTTTTATTGATTTCCGTATCTTATTGTGTGCACAAACCTTAATCGGCTGGGATCCAAATAGAATCGGATTTATTCGATTGATTAGTTACGTGAGATCGACATCGCTTTTTAGTTTCTCTTTGATATCTATACTGATTGATTGCGAATCTAGACTTGACTATTTCGATAGTTAAAGTTAGATTAATCTAACCAGCCAAAGGAGTTTATTAGATTAAACGGAAGAGCCTTTGCGTATGAATTAAGATATCTTTATCTTAAATAATCAATAGATTTGTTACCAACAGATTTGTTGTTCCTTTACTATTTGGAATACGATCAAAAGGAATTGTACCAGTGCGTGACTCTCGAAGTCGGAAGCGCAAGGATACTGAGGAAACTAAGTGAACTAGGGGTAGTTGCTTGGTCTCAACTATACGAAGTTGGTGTATATTTTGTATAGCGGCTTAATTCTGAGAGTATTCAATTCTGGACTAGGTCCCTAGGTTTTTTTGCATTTGCAGTTTTCCTCGTCAACAAAATTTTGCTGTGCCATTTAATTTATCTTTCCGCATTATAATTGTTTTATTATAATTAAAGTAAATTTCACTTTACGTTAACTCTGTTATACTTGATAGTGATCCTATAGAGTTTGGTTAAGTCCGAACCTATTATCAAGTATCACACTTGTATGTCGTATTGTCTCGATCTCGTATCCATAGACAATCACACTACCGCAGTTGTTGTATTGTCTTGACTTTATCCATAGACGATCACACTTGGTAATAGGACTTATAGGTTGAAACAAAAAGATTGTGGTGTATTTGGGTACCCTCGTCTTTTCAATAACTGGACCTGGCTTCACGAATTCTTATGAAATCTCTGTAGTCGCTAAACCCTAAAAGGGTTAGGAAGAGGAAGACTCTAGATACAACTAGGACACACCAAAAAGTAGTGTCGGGATTCAAAGATCTCAGTTGCTTGAAGTTCCCTTATAGACATTCAAAGCATATATTGCTTTATGTTTAAGCTAAGATAGCTTTGGAACCAAGCAAACAATATCCACCGTTAGATGAATCTTTGAATTTGATTTACATAAACAAGATATACACTCTGGTTAGGTGAAACCGTAACCGAACCGTGTACAAAAACTATCTTCAACGTGGTTAGTCGAAACTAGCCGATTTGAACTTAAAAGCTTAATACTCATTTTCATGAACACTTATGACATTATCCTTGAGTCACAATCATGTGATCAAATAAGTCTAGTATTTTAGAGAATTAATCAAATGCTAATTATCAGAAATAATTTAATCGCACTTGAATATAATCGACATGGTTAGTAAATGCACAAAGTACAAATACCATAGCCGTTCGTGACTCAGGTCAGTCAGAGTACGTGTACCGGTTTGTAAACATTTAACCAAACCAAGTTCCGAAGTTAACAGAATTATTTAGGTATGCGTATCGGTTTTGAAACCTTAAGACTATGACCGGTTCCGAAGTTCACAGAACTATTTTAGTTTACGCACCGGTATGGGTACTAAACCGAGTTCGGTAACACAGAACTATTTTGGTACGTGTACTGGTTTGGATACTAATCCCGGTTTCGTAACCACAGTTCCAAAATGGTTTGCATACAAGTATGCGTAACGATATGGTTCAAGAGTTAAATAGATTTTCACATGATGTGCATAAGAATATGTGTACCACAAATCTGTAAGTCGATATATAGCTAATCCGCAATGTGTACGAGTACATGTAATACGGGTTCAGACTTATAACAATTTTCCCAGTTTGTAAGACTGATAACACTGTCGTGTATCCGAGTCTATAGTAGTTCTATATTTCTCTCTAAATCAATTCGGAACATTCCCGAATGACATCAATGATACATATCGCTGTTCCAGGCTATTTCCGAATGATAAAACTTGAATCATGATTTTTATTCTGAACAATAAATTGTACTTAACTGAAATTCATCAAGTATGAACAAATGTTCGTTACGCTTAGTCATTATATTTCAAGAACTAATTACCAAGATAAACTTGACTCGAAATTCTTATCTATGCATAATAGTCTAATTAGTTATGCGACATCGTCTCAATGATTGAAAAGTGAATATAACTTGATATATAGGTGGTTCATTCTTCACTTACCTTTTGTTAATGAAGTTCTCCGAAATATTCGGTTGATCTACGCCTTCAAACGGTATAACACAATGATGACTATCGTGATCCACTGTTTCTCAATTACATTTCTATCCTACTTCGAGACTTAACTAATTGAAGACTAGAAATCAAGATATAATTTTGACAACTAAATTTGACAACAAGCTTGAGATGGCAACACTTGTGAGTTCAACCGAGCAATGCTTTAACAACTCCCCCAACATCCAATCCCTTTTTAAGTGGCAAGGCGCTAATCTAACGACCATATTCCACCAAAATTGAGTTTGGGGCAAAAAATGAAGAATGTAAAAAAGAAGAAATTAACTCAAAAAATTATAGACAGCTTGGGAACCAAGTCTAGCAATAGTTATTCCCTTATCTCCTTCATGAAAACCAGGATGAGGATGGAAATATTGGGTATGATTCCCCAAATGTGGATGCCATTGCATGCCAATTAAGAAACAAAAGAAACCACCTTGTCAAGAAGCTACATGACTCATCAAAGAAAAAAAGATCCCAACCCAAGGGTAGTCGCAAAGAACAATGGAAAAGATAAGAATTTTTACTAAGATAAACTAAGGTAGTTACAAGGCATGAGTTTGTATGTTTATAATTTCAAATTGAAAATCTGATAACTTGAAAGATTTGAATTGAAATCTCAAGGGATATATGTGTGTGTATATTTGGTTTGAGACGTATAAAATCTCAAGATTCTAAACAACATTAAATGTATCTACATAAGAGACATCAACCAAAGATTTAGAAAGTTTTTAGCAAGTTTTTAGCATCCAAAAATCTCTCTTGGTTTCTCATCAAACTTTTTTCCGCTGTATTGACCACTAAGTGTTGGAATATCTTCATTACAAATTTCGACAATAATACTACTCATGTATTATTTTTGCCTATTCGTTACAACATTGTAACCATAGGCTTCGTTTATATATTACATCTCGTAACACTAATATCAAAACAACAAAAGAGAATAGAAAGAGATGATCAATATATATATTAAAAACGAAACCTACTCGAATCTTTCCTTATGATGTTATTTGTTCCGCATATATATGTCATAATGGTTTGATAACACATGTCTCCCAAGATACAACGGTTCCTTTCGTCGTTAACACATTATTGGAATAACAACGAAAACAGGAAATGCAATATAATGTAGTACAAACTCTTGTTTAGCTCTTGACAATATGCAAGCTACAATTTTCTATACTTGTTTTGTATTCTAAAACTCATTTTTTTGAATACAAAGTTAATGGGGTTTATAGAGAAGAAATTTTTTCATGAAGAATCGCATCCTTTCAGATGAAAAGATTCAAATGAAAATGAAAATTTTCATATGAACGGACACAACCATTCACAAGTTCATTCAAATTTGTATATCTAAATACCTAGTAATTTTCTATTTAAATGTTCCAACACTAAGTACTAGTACCAATCAGAGTTTCATTGGTCTAAACTCTTCTCTCTCTTCTCTCCCGCTCCTTCTTCTTCTTCAACAAAACCATCACCAACAACCTTTCTCTGCTCAGATCTGGTCCATTTTGGACCGGATCTGAGCAGATTTGATCATTGTTCCTTGCTTTCCATGTTTGTTAGTAGTTTTAGCTTATTTATTATTATGTTTTGTCTTTGTCTACATTATTATGGTGGTTTTATCTACTCTTTTGAGGTTTATCTTCGCTTTAATGTCGATTCTTGGTTATTGGGTTAGGTTGTAAGATCAATAGTGTTGCTCTCCAACGACAAAATCTTCATCTTTGTTATCTCCGGCAACGAAATCTTCATCAACAACTCATCCGGCGACAGAATCTACGGTGATTTTTTTTTACGACGGAAGCTTCATCACTATTTACAAAAGATTTGAGCAAATCACTCCTATTTTGGGAGCATATCTTTTTAAAGAAGAAAAACAAACTAAATGGTTGGATTTCTTCCTCCGATTTAATCGGATCTTATTCATACTTGTACTTGTCTTACTCCGGTAATCCTTCTTTTTCTCTTGTCGGATTTTTCGGTATTGAAGTATGTTCTAGTTACTTTGTATTCTCTTATTTTCGATCTTAAACTCATTGTATTTTTTTTTTAATACCAATCGGAGTTCTAGGCTGGGATTGTCAAGTTTTGTTATCCGCCGATTAACACATGACTTGTTGTGTCATGGAAGATTTGCGATTAATCCCTGCAACAAACTGTACTCGAGTGGGAGCTGACAACGCCTTAAAGACAGCGTCTCGAAGTCCTCAAGCGTCAAAGCCAACTTATTTCGATTCCGAACCCAAAATTTCTAACATTATTCACCCGGTTGAAAAATAGGGTAGGAGCTCCCTGCTGCCGTTGATGTTCTTACCATTTTTCGGTAACATTTTCTTCTTTGTTGATAACCTATTCACTTTCACACTCCAGATGCTTTTAGTCCTTAGCCGGTGGTATAGCTGAATCCGACATACGGCTTTATATTTGACATCCCCTTATCTAAGAACAAAATTACCCGGAAAAAGTGACACAATGGCATCCATGAATCAAACTCCAGTAGCTTTCCCTTCCCGCCAAACCCTTAAACCCACCACTATTAATCACCACAACCACCTCCCCTCCGCCCTAACCTCCACAACAACACTCCCTCAGCTCAAACAAATCCACTGTCAGATTCTCAAAACTGGTCTAAACCATTCAAATCCTCTCCTCCTCGAATTCCTCATTTCATCTTTTTCTCTCCCTAACAGTCTCGATTACGCTCTTTCAGTTTTCAGTCAAATATCAGAACTTGAAACCCATTTCTGTAATCAGGTTTTAAGAGCATTATCTAGAAGTACCAAACCAGAAAAGACTTTTTTGGTTTATGAGAAAATGAGAAAAGATGGAGTCGTCGTTGATAGATTTAGTTTTCCTTCTCTTTTAAAAGCTTCAGCTCGGATTTCTGGGTCGAAACAAGGAATGGAGCTTCATGGGTTTGCTTCAAAATTGGGTTTTGATGTAGACCCTTATGTTCAAACTGGTTTGATCAGGGTTTATGCCGCTTGTGGACGTATTCTTGAGTCGCGTCTGTTGTTTGATAAAATGCTTCAAAGAGATATTGTTACTTGGAGCATTATGATTGATGGGTAAGGTATTACGTTTATTTAGAAAGATGCTCTTGAAGTGCCTTTCAATACCTTCTTATACGATTTCTGCTTTCTACTAACAGTTATTATCAAAGCCAACTTTATGACGAAGCCTTGGTGATGTTTGAAGAAATGAAGAATTCAAACGTGGAGCCTGATAGACTGGTTCTTACTACTATTCTTTCAGCTTGCAGTCGAACTAGAAATTTGAAATCAGGTAAAGCTATCCATGACTACATTATGAAAAAGAATGTTGTGATGGACGCTCATTTGCAAAGTACCCTTATTACCATGTATGCAAATTGCGGATCCATGGATATGGCTCAACATTTATATGACAAGTTGAGACCAAGCAACATAATTGCTACTACCACCATGATCACTGGGTATTCGAAAATTGGGAGGATAGAAGCTGCTCGATCCATTTTTGATCAAATCTCTGAAAAAGACTTGGTTTCGTGGAGTGCAATGATTTCTGGTTATGCCGAGAGTGATTGGCCTCAGGAATCTCTTAAACTATTTGATGATATGCAAGCTTCTGGTCTTAAACCTGATCAGGTCACCATGTTGAGTGTTATCTCAGCTTGTTCGCAACTGGGCGCTTTGGATAAAGCCGAATGGGTTCATATCTTAATCAAAAACCTTGGATTTGGAAATGTCCTACCTATAAATAATGCTCTTATTGACATGTATGCAAAATGTGGGAATTTAGCTGAAGCAAAGAGGGTCTTTGATAAGATGCCTAAAAGAAATGTAATCTCTTGGACGAGTATGATTACGGGATTCGGGATACATGGAAATGCTGATAGTGCACTACGGCTTTTCCATCAAATGAAAGATGAGAAAATAGAGCCTAATGCCGTGACGTTTATGGGCATTTTGTATGCTTGTAGCCATGCAGGGTTAGTCGATATGGGCCGTCAAATATTTGCCTCGATGATAAATGATTACAAGATTGCACCACAGCAAGAGCATTATGGTTGCATGGTAGATCTATTCGGTCGTGCCAATCTACTCAGAGAAGCTCTAGAGCTCATAGAATCAATGCCATTTCCTCCCAATGTTATTGTATGGGGAGCTCTATTATCAGCTTGCAAGGTTCACAATGACGTTGAATTAGGCGAACTTGCCGCAAAAAGGCTTCTCGAATTGGACCCAGAACATGACGGCGCCCATGTTCAGTTATCAAACATCTATGCGAAGGCAGGGAGATGGAACGATGTTGGAGAAGTAAGGAAGTTCATGAAAAATCAAGGCATTTCTAAAGAAAAAGGCGGTAGCAGGATAGAATTGAATGGTCAAGTACATGAGTTTTTAGTGCGTGATAAGAATCATCCACAGGTTAATGAGATATACGCGAAGTTAGATGAGGTTGTGAACAAGTTAAAGTTGGTGGGTTATGCTCCGAATTCTACTGGAAGTGTGTTAGTTGATTTAGAAGAGGAAGAGAAGAAAGAAGTAGTTCTCTGGCATAGCGAGAAATTAGCTCTCTGTTATGGATTACTCGGTGTGGAAAAAGGTTCCTGTATTAGGATAGTTAAGAATCTTAGGGTATGCGAAGATTGTCACACTTTTATCAAATTGGTTTCTAAGGTATATGAGATGGAAATAGTTGTTAGAGACAGAAGTAGATTTCACCATTACAAAGATGGTGTCTGTTCCTGTAAAGATTACTGGTAATTTCTTTCTGTATTCTCATGTTAATTTAAAAATGTTATTCGGATTTTCCGTAATGCCTAATGGTGATATATCAGAACATCCTAAAACTTGTAAAATTGTCAAAAAAATGGGTTCCATTAGAGCAAGGATTATGGGGTTGAGAGTCTCTTTCAAAATGAAAGAGTTGATCAGATTTGATCAAATTAGGTCCTACTATGGTAGAGAGAAACCCCCTTTCACCCAAAACTCAATCACCCTCTCTTTCATTTGAACGAGTGAGCGAAAGTCTTCCTTACACGGCTAACCATTTTCCGTTTGAAATAAATATTGGAAAAACGGCAAACTGTTTGCTGTTTGGTAAAACTATGCGTTCATACGGCGAACTTTCAGCCGTATCAGGTTTAATTTCGTTTACAAGTTTGTTTCACAGCAAAAAGAGATAGTAAGGGTATGTTAAGATACAACTAAGCTTATTTTAATAATACTAGGTCCCATTTAATAACCCTTGACTTTTTATATAAGTTAATCGTGTCCATTCATCAAGAATACATGGCACAGTTTGGTTTGGATAGCGCTGTCAATGGATAACCGAATATTCGATATCCGTCCGAGTCCGTTCGAATCGTTAGGATATTATCCGAAATTTCGGATAATGGGTAACGGATACGGATACCTTATCGAATATTCTTACTTTAACAAAACGGATACGGAAAAGGTACTATCCTATAGGATAATATCCGTTATCCGTTAAAGAATGCATATGCAAAAATAAAAATAAAAAAATTTGAGTAATATATTTAGTTGTTAACTTGGTGGTATATGAAGACTTAGAAATAAAAATATTATGGAAGAAAAGAAAAAAAACACAACTAGTTTTGTTGGTTGTGAGAAAAGCGGAGGATTTTTCAATTCTGATAGAGAAGATTAAATATTTGAGTTTTGTTTAAATATAATTTAATATAATAATTTCCTTAGAGTTTAAATATAATTAAAACACAACTAGTTTTGTTGCATTTGATCAAGGTATTTGGTTTTATTTAGTTGAATTTTTTTGATTTATTTACAATTTTTCAAATGTACAGAAAGACTAGAAAAGAATTTAAATTATTTTTATTATAATGAATTACTATCGGATATTATCGGATATCCGCCATTGTTATCGGAACAGATACGAAAAATCTTTTTGAATATCCGTCGGATATTATCGGATATCCGGTAATCTTATTGGTAACGGATATGGTAGATGCCATATCCGTTTCGATAGGTACCGTTGACAGCCCTAAGTTTGGATAATTTTGCCTCTGTAAAGAACAGTCAGGATTTGTCCCTGGCAAAGATAAATCCATGGTTGTGGCTGTTCCAGACCAAACCCTTATTCTGCACGTGTGCCTTATCTTTGAAAGGGTGTACGAATCGCCTCTCTCTCTATCTCAGTTCAGTGTCGTAATCCTCTACCCTCAAATTCTTCGTTATCCACCGCTGCTAAAACCTGATATTCAATTTCTTCGTCTTTGCCTTTAATCATTAAACATGAAACACGCAGGTTCCAGTTTTGGGGTTTATTTTCTTAATCATGTGGATGTTCTCCATGATTTTGACTTCGGGTTTAGTTCCCAAGGAAGATCAGTCAGAATTTTTTTTGAACAGAACTCAAATTACGGGTATGATTTGGCGAGCCTTCGTTATCCTATTCCCTGAAGATTCAAATTTTGGTTCATTATTTGTATGGATTTTTTGATTAATTTTGCAAATTTTTTATATTTGTGCATCTAGATGTAAACATGTCCAAATTAAACAAAGGTTTGTGAGTCTTAGTTCTCTGATTCCCTGAAGATCCAAGTTTTGATTCATTATTTGTCCACCTAATAGATAAATCAATAGCTAGCTGTAATTGTTCTGCGAAACAACAAAAGCAAAAAAAAATATTGGATGAGCAAATTTTTTAGAGTTCTGAAACGCTGCTCATGTTGGAGCACCGAAGAAAGAGGGGCTCAAACCCTACCCAAAAAAAAACTCAGAAGAATTGAAATATCAAACCCCCCTCTATGAACGAGGAGAAGGTAATTATTCCCCTTTTGTTTTCTCTTGGTTTCAATTTCAATTTGATAGAATTGATTAGAATAACTGGATTTTGTTTCGTTGATGTTGTGAGTTTTGATGAAATTGCGATGGATAATTGGGGCGATTTACGTTTGGTTTGTAGCTCAAGTACACAACTGTATTCACATGTGTAGAATTGCATCTCTGATGCTGTCGTTTGATCCCAATTCAACAGCCTTGATAATTCTGTTATGCTTTAGGCCGTATATAGTGTGTATAAACCCTTCCATCTTCCATAGTTTGCACTCTTTGGGTATACAAACCTCTGCATTTTATTCTGTGTTGTCTTGGGGTTCTTCATTTCTTCATATATTACGATTCTCCCCTAGCTAAGTAGTCTTTGATAGATTTTGTTCAGTGGGATATGCCAGAATAGAGATTCCAGAACATTAAACCATCAATCAAATTAGTATTTAAAACGGAAGAATAGTGACAAAAGATGAAGCTTCTTAAAATAAAGTATCTACCTACAGAAATTGCTAATGTTATTAAGCTAAGTTTATTTATTAAACTGTAACTATGACATTGGAAAATTTCAGGCTTCCCTATCATATATTTATAAGTTTTAGTTTCTTTTTGTTAAATTGGATTTACTATTGATCAACTCTGAACTTAACTTTGAGGGTCTGTTATGGTTTGAGTATGTATCAAAAAATTATAATTTTGTGTGAAATTAGATTCTTAGTTTTTATGGTCTTTTGAAGGGTTTGTTTGGGTCTGGGTTAGAATTTTATAAAATGGAAAATGCAGTCGTTGATATAGATTTTTATATAAAATTAGAACTATTAGTGGTAAAGATTATGAGGGTTTGTGTTTAACTTTGAAAGAATAGAGATTTTATGTAGTTGCTGTGTTTTTGGCATAAAGATTTTGAAATTGGGTTCTGAAGAAGGTAAGAGTTGAAGCACAAGGTGCCAACATTGGGTTGCAAGATATGAGGAGGAAGTCTATTGTTAGTAAAACATTCACAAGAAAGATACATATTGATTACATTTCCATCTTTAAAGTCCTTTTTCCCCCCGCAAAGGTCATCTACGAAGTTGTTACTTTTGGACTTTTGGTTCCATATAGATTTTGTTATATTGCCATATTATTTTCATTTTTATCTATTACTCGCTTACATTTACTGATTTGTTTTCTTATGTAAAGGTACGACCTACTCCGTGAAAGAAATCCAGTGCCTCACAAAGAGTGTATAGCCATGGCTTCTGAGGTAAGCATCAACTTGGTAGTGATGTAGTTTTCTTGGTTGGTGGCCGATGGTTTTGCATTTCTGATTGCTAGAACAGGGTCTCTGATTGTTAGAAAAGGGTCTTAATTCATGGTAAAACAAATGCAGGATAGAGAAGGAACCAACACCCAGGTACTAGGAATATCGTTAAATAAATGGACAGAATTTTGCATGAATTTTGGTAACTCACTGTGACAGAAGCAGGGAATTATGGAGGAGGATTTGGTGTTTATCATCCCAAATGGGAGAGATGAGGAGGTTTAGTTCTGCACATTTTCCAACTAGATTTTCCAAAGAAATTTCTCTTGCATTTGGTATTTCCGCTGCTCAACAGACTTAGCTCACAAACCAAAATGTTCATTTAGAAAGTCCAAATTCTCTGATGGAGCATTTGGTGCTTATGATCACCACATGTGGTAGCGATAACAAATCATGTTAATCTGATCTTGCATATTACTGGTAATATATTAGTTAGTTTATCTCTTATGTTGTTTTATTTTGTGAATATGGTATTAGTACCGGAGATGAAAAATTGATTTAACTTCTTGAGGAAGTATGCTACCCCTGAAACATCTTTTGATGAACAAAGAATTTTTATTGTGTTTCTAAGCTATTTCTTAGAATTCACATTTTCTGTGTGAGATGTGACATAGCTTGCTTTTCGGTCGTAATCATCTTTGAGGGCATGGTCTTTGTCCAATGGTGGCATCGAGGGGTCGTGTTTATCATTTAAGGTTACAAGTTTGGTCTCAATTCTTTGTTATAAATAAAGTTTAGATTAGGAATCCAGTAGAAGCACCTATATTTGTCCGTCTTATTCATGAATAGTTGGAAAAGAAAACCAGGGTCTTTAAAGGACCAATAGTTCCATCTTTTATCATTTCAAGAATGTTTAACCAAGATTAACTGTTGTGTATTACATGGTCAGTAGCAACAATGTTGTTTCCAACATTATGATGTCTATCGTCGTTCTTTTGACACTTTTAGTTATCACACTCCTCTTTAAGTACGCCCCAAATGTTTTTCTTGCGATCATCGTTTCTATTGTTATAGGCTTAGTTATACATGTTCAGCTTAAGTTTTTAGGTAAGAACTTAAGTAAATACATTTTGGTTTTTCTGTATGATTTAAATTCGTGAAAAGCATAATTGAAATATCTTATTTTATTGAATTCTTATTTACAGATATATCACTGATGAGAACATTGGTGAGTAACAATGTCCAGTTCATAGAAAAACATAGTAACTGCTTCTACCCACATGAGAAACGAAACAGAACAACAACTTCTAAATCCTACTCAAGCCTTCATCTCGAACCAGTCCAAATCAAAAACCGAGGTGCCTAGCAGGAAGTATGCGAGCCAATAATTTATCACCACAAAGGTACACACAGGTTTATCGGTTGCCATAATAAGTATGAAAATGGTCTTCAGTCACTATAATAATGTTAGACCATAAGTAATATATTATCTATACATATACTGTTAGGGTGTTGCTTAAAGACGATATGTTAAATTAATCAATACACAGTTTCATGCATATTTTTGTTTGAGAAGTAAACTGTGATTATTATCTCCACAGTTTTGCTCTATTATATTAACCCTTCTTCTTTGTTGCTAAAATTAACTTAGACCTGAGACTGAACCACTTAACATGGTAAACATTAAAGCTTATACCTGAGACTGAACCACTTAACATAGTAAACATTAAGCTTATCATATGGTACTTGAGTTGTCACTATTATTCGCCAAGTGTTGAGAACAATGTTTATTGACTACTTAAAATTCCCTTGCATACTAATTCTCATATGTTGGTCTAATTTACTTTTTTGCCGCAGCGAGGCCTATAATTCAAGATATATGAAGGAGCAGGATACGGATATGCATGAAGTTTCTCATGCCGTGACACAAGTTATAATGGCCTCATGGTACTTCGAGATATCAGGTGTTTAGCGGTGAAAAAGGTTACTGAATCCTTTGAGCTCCCATGCAAGTATTGCTCCTTTGCAAACGGAGATTTTTTTTTCTTCTAAAGTTAGCTCAAGCATATGGCTGTGTAACTACAATATTTTACACTTAGTAGGGAAAATTAATATTCATCCATGCCTCACATGGTAATTAACGAAAAAATGAAGACGACCAACATTTACATTACAGATACTACTAATATACCAAATTAAGCCCTGCTTCTTTTCGAGGTTGTTTAATTATCAAATTTATTTCAAGATCATGATATGTTGAATTTCAGTTTTAGGGTGTTGTAAATTAATATAATTTGAACCATCTGTATGTTTGTTTCTTTAGATTTTCTGGCAATTTGTTTATTCAAGAACTAAAATAGGGAATGAAAAAGTTATTTCAGTTCAAAACTGTACTGTTGTTTAACTGGAACGGAATGTTTCAACCATAGAATTTCAATATAGCATCAGGGAGTTGCATTACGTGGTGATAAAGTATACATTTCCGTGCCGTTACAAGCATATACTATTCAGGTCATATACTGAATCATATATGAGTATACATGAGAAGAGATTTGTGAACCGCAGAGTAGACCAGATAAAAATTATTCCCTTGCCGTTTCAGCAAGGGTTAAGCGTTATATCTTATTTAAAAGACAAAAACCGTTACAATAGGAGTTGATAAGTTTTCGGGACACAATTGGTACGATATTAAAAATTAACTAACGTCAAGGCCACGGCACGGGTTAAGGCCTAGTTTCATGCTAAACCACAACATAAGCATACAGAGTTAACACAATATTATTGCTTGTGAAAATCTCTTTTTGCAAACGGCAAATTTTGTGCCGTATAGTGTGTCTATCTCCTCTATCCCATGGTGAGATATTCACTCAATCACCTAGTCTCTAGGAGTCGACAAATGACCCCTAAACCAGGATGGGATGTGACCTTCATACTGAAAAGTGAAAACATCAAAACAGTCAAACCAGGGTCCCAATTACAGATAGGTTAATGTCCTTGCTCAAAGCATCGTACAAAGGTCACGAACCTCAAAAGTTTTGGGGGATACAGGATGAATAAGAGTTAACTATTACTTGTTCATTTGTCCCCTGGTTCGCTTCTCAACAGTCCAGGGAAGTGCCCTGAGGGTGTGCAAGAAGCGCGACCAGTCAGGCCCCTGGGGCCTCACCCTGTAAATGCGTCTTTTCTCAATAAAATGTGTACAAATTCGTTACTTGAAAAGTAGCTTAAACGGCCCTTGTTAGTAGATGATGATCCCTATTAGGGTCAAGGATGTCGAAACAGAGCTGGCCATGAGATTTATTCGCTCCAAAGCGAACAAAGGAGCTCTAGTGTTACACGTATGACATTAATCCATGATTAAGAATTCTCAAAACTCACATAACAGACGATACAAAACGTATAAATTGCCAAAGCCGTTGCAAATCCTTACAGACCAAATACTTATGAATTAAGATACTAATAAAGATATTTTTAATATTGTTTGCCGCTATCCGGGGGCATAGCCCCTCCCGGAGAAAATTTTTCTGGTTTTCGGTTTCCAGATAATTCTATCGACACATTTCTTCCCAAGAGAAACCATTAATGGATGCCCGTTGAAAGCGTCTGTTGGAGATGAAAAGCCATCTCCAAAAGACATGAATTCCTCTTTAAATAGCGAAGGTTTTCTCTCATTCCAATCATCAAAAACTCTCTCTCTAAGCATCTTCAGAATCAATTACAGTGTGTTCTTGGCTGGGTCAAGGGAGTACAACCTTTGAATCCAACAACGTTGTTAGGGCTTCATTGTATCCTGACAGCAATATTTCGCTGACCGATTGTACTCGCCAATTATTTGGGAAGGGTCGAAATAATTGCTGAAAAGAATCGCAAGGCCTTGAAGCTCCAGTGATACAACATTCTTTTCGTTCTTTGTTTTCATCCTCTATTACCCTGAATTTTCCAACATAAAGATTATCTGTTACAGGAAGGAGTTCGCCAACTTAGGCTAATAGGTTGTGACCGCTCTAGGTCTAAAGGCATATTTTTTATAGCATAGTACAGTGGTCCTTAGACTAATCCTAAATCCACTCAGTTAGGATTTTTAAAGACATTTTCGGTTGGCATCTTTTTTTTCTTTTTCTCGGCACAGATAATTTTATAAAGACCCACCAGAAGTGAGCAAAAGAAAAACATTACAACCCAAAGGATGGATGAACTATCAAATTACAATCCCAAATTACGAGACTAACTCGACCCTAACACAGGAATTTAACTTGTAAGGAAAAACTCATGACCCCAATGCCAAGACTTTACAAGCCCAGGACTGATATCCACAATTCCAATAGGATAGGCCTTACAAGAAAACCCAAAATCCCATCTAACTCTAATCTTAAAGAAGAAAAAACCCTAAGGTCCCTCTCCAATGAAGATGCTGTTGGCGGCTCCGCCGTTTCCTGCACTTCAACACCACCACATAACCATGCAAACACATTGAAGCGTTTATAGAAAAACCCCAAATGTGAAAACTATCGTCACTCCCCACCACCTCCTGTGCCCGGAACACAAAATTTTCTTTGGCTCATCATGACCGTCTTCAACCATCAACTGCATCACCAGTGATGAAATAAACCATAAAATAGCGTCGCCGCCATCTTACTCAAGCTTCCAAAACCAAATGGAGATACACCTTAAAACACCATGTTGTGATGGCCTCCAACATCAACAAAACATGATTCCCCAGCAGGCGATCTCCTCTCAACGCTTGAATGATGATAGAACATAGCACTATCCCCGAGCACATCTCACCATAACAGAACAGCTCCACCATTAGCCTCTACTAAAACATGGAAAAAACGAAGAAAGGAATGAACTACGGCTTAGATCCACACTAAACTAAATACCTCTTTCTATTAACTATTTCTATTTGCGGTTGGCATCTCTTTCTTTTAACTATTTTATACGGAAGAAGGCTTAACCTTCTTTTCCAAAACCTCCCTAGTTTGAGGCCTATAGGAATTGTTAGAGCACTGCTCGGTCAAACTAGCAAGCGTTGCTATCTCAAGCTTCTTTGTCAAGTTTAGTTGCCAAAACTATAAGTCTTGATTTCTAGTCTACTTATAGCTATGTCTCGGATTAGGATTGAATGTGTAGTTGAGCTTTAGACTTCACGGCGTTCATCGATTGAAGACGAAGAACTACTAAGGGGAGCTTGTGGAACTTCATCAACAAAAGGTATGTGAAGACTTGAACTCATCTATCACTCAGAAGTCTATTTCTATTTTATCTCCTATTGAGACAAAAGTCGTATAGCTATATAGACTTTATATTATACACATTTGATATTTCGAGTTGAGTTTAACTCGCTTAAATATTTCTCAAAATATGTGTTCGTAAGCTTTCGCTTTAACCAAGTTCATCTTTTATTCTTGACGAAAGTCAAAAGATGATCATGTGAAAATCGCCTGGTAACATCTTACATGATTTGTGTGAGATAGTCATTTGATGTAAACTCAGAATGTTTCGTATTGATCTATTAATCACTTGAAAATTGCTTTAAAGCTAATAGTTTGTGTGAGACAGATATTCCCGTCTTCCAAGAATGTTTCAATGATTAAAATGGAGTTTAGAACGATTAACCATTGATTGGATATAGCACAGTATGCGTACTTGTATGCTAACTGTTGCAAGTTATTCCAAGTCCGGGAACCAGAGTATGCATACCCGTATGCGTACTGGTTTGATAGTTGAAGTCCGGGAACTTAGTATACTACACCAAAAAACCCAAATTTGCAACGTTTATTTTCGCTGCTAAGAATTTAAGCAACGCTTATGTACGTTGCCCACACGGCGTCACAAATTTGTGGTAACGTTTAAATTAGTAAAAGCAACTTTTCATATGTTGCTCTATCTGTTGCTTTAATTAGACATAAAGCAACGTATATAATAATTAAGCAACATATATATACGTTGCAAAATATATAATCATAATTTAAAAAAAATACGATGCAAAATATACAAAATTTGTATTGGTATTTTTAGATTCCAGTATTACAAATAATAAACCCTGACCTGATAACATAGTCACTCATCCTAGCAACATTTTACAACATTATAATGAACTCAGTTTGAATATACACAAACATACTATTTTTCTGAACTTGTTGAGTTGCTTATCCTGATGCAGGGTTTAGTATTAGCTCAAACTTCTAATACTGCAGTAGCACCTGAAAAGAGGAGAGTGCATCTTGTCAGCATATGCTAAATACTAAACTGATTTTAGCTGCATATGAACAAAAGTACAAGTAGCTTTAGTCCTTACGCAGGGCTTAGTAGCAACCCAAACTGCAATAGCACATGAAAAGATGAGAGTACATCTACGGGGCTATTGGCCAAATTTTACAAAAAAAATAAAATAACTGTGCAGCAGTTTTTCTTCCTAAAATTATGGGGCTATTGGCCATATTTTATAAAAAGAAGTACCTGTGTAGCAGTTTTCTTCCTACAAATGCGGAGCTATTGGCCATATTTTATATCGAGCTACATGATATATGTTCATTCGAAACAGACAACGTTTAGTATATGGAGCTACAGGTCAATCTTTCAAAACTGATTTGTAATTGCCAGCAGCACCCCCACCCGTTGAGATACAAATTAAATGGAGTACACAGATCTGAAAGAAAACAATCTAAAGACCATTAACTCAGCTTACGCAACATACAACATATGGATGCAAAAGACCTAAAGGGTTGTCAACCGAATAACGAACAAGGTGCAGAAAACTACATCGTCTGTGATATTTGCCAAACATTTAAGTAATTGAAGATTAAATCGGATGTCTTGCGACTCTTACCTGAATCCAATCACAAGACCAGGAGTTAAGGCTCTTTATTCGCCAAGTTCTAGCCTGCAAAATAGAAAAATAGCAGTTTAAGAGTGGAAACTATAATTACAGTGCATCTTGTTGTACAACAAGACCTTAGCACTTTACGAAACTCACCATCTTATCCGGCTCCATCTGTACCACTTGGTTTAGCATCATTACGAACTCAGCCAAAAATATTTAAGATACATCTAAACAGTTTACAATACATCTAAAATTGTACTTATGGAAGACGTGATAGAATTTTTAACCTGAACAAGAGACTGTAGTGGACATATCCCATCTTAGACCAAATAGTTTTGAGCGTAGACTTCCTAATAATAAAAGCTGCAAGAACACAGAACGGTCAATTTACAAGCATCATTCAACTATCTTAGCTATATAGAATTCACTAGAGAGAAAGTACATTAACACAGATCTATATACAGCTAAGCACTGAAGTTTATCACCACAAGGGATTTGCAATATAAGAAAAAGACATTTTTTATACAACATTTCATCCCCTGTGTCTGCGTCATATATACAACAATTAAAAATTCTATCATCCCCTGGATTGCTACAGTACCATCATGCTTCTCAGACAAAATTAGTAGATTTCGTCTATGAATGACAGGGAACAACGTAGCCTGAAAACACACACACAGGGAAAGAGAGAAGTAAGATGTTGAAAAGTTAAGAGTGAAAAGATTAATGTTGCAGTTGACAAAGTTGCAACTATAGGGTAGTATAGTACAAACCTTGGAGTCTATGCTCAACTTGAGATAATTCAAGTGCACGTCTTTTCCAGATGTTCATGGTCCCACCAATAAACGATTTTGATAGTGGTGCATGTGACGCAATTTGGTACTTTGAAGTCCTCATAGTTAGAAACATCTGAGAGACACACTTGGAGTTGTTGACTAGAGTGTGTAACGGGTTTCTTTGGAGGGAAGTTGTCAACCTTGTTCTTTTTGCAATTGAGTTGGTATCTGTAAGAGTAACAAATTCAAGACTTTCCATTAGCCATCAAACAAGACAAATACGTTTTCTAACTAACTTGAGTGATCAGTGGAAAAAAACATATTTACCTTTGTGCCACTGTTTCAATCTTCGCAAACTTATCTAGAATGGACTGATCTGCCAAAGGAGGCGTACCGACTGAAGGGCTGTTAGCATTTAGCGGGACACTCATATTACTGACGGTAGCAGGAAACCAACTCCACTCATCGCCTGGGATTTAGGAACCGAATTTGATTTTCCGGCATACAAATGCATACCTGGTGCAGAGCTGGATCATGGAGTTTTGATTGTGGGCTGCAGGGAAGTTGAACACGAATGGTTGAAGGAGCCCAAGAAGAAAATCCATATAGAAAATGGGTAGTTCTTACATGCAAAACCATCAGTACAGATGATGCAATACTGCGACATTGTATACATTTGCAAATTTGATTGCATCTTGAATGCATCTCCAAATCAATTAGTCAAGCATACAAAATGCAGATGCACATGCACTAGCCTCGTCAAATTCAGTTTGTTCATGTTCTTCAGAAATATCAAAGTCAAATCCAAACGAGGCTCGTCATCCATCTCATTGATTTGGTTGCTCTTCAGAGAGCATTTACAGCCAGGTGGTGAATCTAAATCCTGACAATAATGACACATTAAATCTAAATCCTCCAACCTTTACCTGCATCACCACCCGTTCTCATGGTAGATCCATATGTACATCAGAAACACCAAGCAAACGAGGCACCACCAGCACCAACAAAACCCACAAATCTGCAGATCTAACCATACCACCAACATCTGCTACAACCATCAACAGAAAAACCCAAATCACCTGCTCTAAGCAACAACACATACCACTTTCACCAGCAAAACCATCAGTACCACATACAAACAACATTTTAAAACACCAAATGACCACAAAACTGAAATCAAAAGAAAACCCACTTTAAAACTCCATCAAATACAGTAAACAGAAAAAAAAAAAAAAAAAAAAATCTTTACAAAATGTTAACTACCAAAAGACGTTATTCATAGAATTGGGTCAAATTAAAGATAAATAATAGCAAAAACAAGTAAGAAGATTAGGCTTATACCCTGCAGGATCCATTAATTCACCATTAGAGAAAGAAACTTCAAGTTGGAACCAAGCATCTCACATATTTAACTTTACAGATGAAACGATTTCTAGGGTTTCACTTATTGAAAAATTGGATTTGATTTCCGAAAGATGAGTTTTCATTTGTGAGATTAGGATTTAGGAGAGAAATTGGTGTTGATTTTGCAGATCTGGGTTTCGGATTTATTTATTTATTTGATCAGTTCGGTTTGGGATTAGAAAAACATAAAAAGTGGGAGGAGGAGAATTCGATGTGAATCTTGAGAGAGATAAGAAAAGAAAATAGGGGAAAATGAAAATAGAAGAGAGATAGGATAATAAGGTTGCAAATGACATTTACACCCTCAACTATATTATTAAAGGCTAGCGTGTCCTGGTATCTTTTTTTTCTTTACGATATTAGGAATTTGTGCAACGTATGTTTTGCCATAGGCAACGGATAGATATATGCAACATGTATCTCCGTTGCAAACCCGAAAATCCAAGCGTTGCAAAATCCTGGATTTGGTGTAGTATGCATACCCGTATGCGTACCGGCGTAACAATTCAAGTCCGGGAATTCAACAAAGGAATGCAATATTTTGCAAACCGTGGATATAATATTCATGAATTGATTCGAGTGAATCAAAATCGATTTTGCTTCAATTGTGTCTTGTATACTTCTATGAGAATATAAACAATTGAACAACTCTATAACTAGTTTAATTTGAGTCATTTGAACTAGTTGTGATTAAGATGAACAAGGTTGATATGAAAGTGTTCATATGACTAACTTCGGTTAACTATTGTTGAGCCAACAAAGTGTAAACGTTTAGGTACGGTTACCCATATCTAAATGAAGTCACATTTTATTTGTGTGTAACAAGCTAAGTTCGATCTAACGGTTGAAAGATATTAGCTTGAATCTAATCAGGTTTTCATCTAACGGTGAATATTGAATGCTTTGTTACCAAGGTAGCATTGATTCCAAACCCTAATTTGAAGACTATATAAGGGAGAACTCTAGCAACTGGGAAACCTAATCCCCAAACCTCTTGTGTGATACTAGTTGCGACTAGAGTTGATTCTCCTTTAACCTAGGTTTTTCTAAAACCATTATAGGTTAACGACTTAAAGACTTCATTGGGATTTTGAAGCCAGACCCAACTATTTTCTCTGTAGTTGCGTGTTCTGATCTTACTTTGTTCTATCGTATTGAGTACTATCTTCTCTAAGATTTGCTCGAGATTCAATCTCCGATAGGTAAGATAAAATGTAGTCACAAACATCTTCGTCTCATCGTTTGTGATTCCACAATATCTTGTCCCGCTACCATACGATTAAGATTATTGTGAGGTGATTGATATTACTAGGCTGTTCTTCGGGAATATAAGTCTGGTGTATCAATTGGTTCATGTTCATCTTGATTTATCAAAAGATGGAACAAAAAACTCGTAGGTATTTCTGTGGGAGACAGATTTATCTATTCAATACACTTTTCTATGTGAGACATATTTGTTTATCATGTCTTCGACTTTGGGTCGTAGCAACTCTTAGTTGTGGGTGAGATCAGCTAAGGGAATCAAGTGCGTAGAGTCCTGCTGGGATTCAGAGGCGTAAGGAACGCGACTGTACCTTAATCAGTGTGAGATTGGTTAAGGCTCAACTACATTCCAGTCCAAAGTTAACTTGTAGTAGGCTAGAGTCTGTAGCGGCTTAATATAGTGTGGTGTTCAAATCTGGACTAGGTCCCGGGGTTTTTCTGCATTTGCGGTTTCCTTGTTAACAAAATTTCTGGTGTCTGTGTTATTTCTTTTCCGCATTATATTTTTATATAATTGAAATATCACAGGTCGTGCGTAGTTCAATCAATTAGATAATCCAACTTTTGGTTGTTGATATAAATTGATTGGCACTTGAACATTGGTCTTTGGAACCGTTCAAGTTGTTTCTCATAATAATCAGGCTCGCAGATTTCTAACTGTTTGATTTGCTGATTACATTGAGAAACAGAGATATAACTCTTGGATGTATTTTCCTTGATTGAGTCTGACTGTCTAATTGATTCTCTTGGAAGTATATTGGAGTTAGTCCTTACAGATTGCCGAAACGAAATATTGGGTGTGGTTGTTAGACCCCCGCTTTTTCAATTGGTATCATAGCAGGCAAACACGTTTAACACCTTATAAGTTGTGTTTGTAGCAATCTAACTCTATGGACAGAAACGTTATCTCAAATAACACATCACCACTTCAGAAACATTTTGACTTGGTTCAAAGCTCTGGTTCTCCTGAGAAATCTTTCTCATCCTCTCTATTTTCAGAAACTGTGTATAACTTGGAAACACGCCTAGATGAACAGTTGGATAATCTTTCGGATGAAAGTGATTCAGATGATGGATACGATGTTGATGAGGAAGTCTCTCAATACATCAAGCTTTTTGACCATCTCATAAAGAAAAAGAAGTCAACATCTTGCTTGGCTGAGTTTCTGACTCCTCTCTGTCTAGAAAACAAGAAAATGAGAAAGCTCTTTAAAGGTTATGATTGTGGATATAATCTCTTAAAATCCCTTATTAAAGACCGAGAAGAAGATGTGCGTTCAAAGAATTCTGAATGTGAAAATCTTCGTCGAAATCTCTTTAAGTTGAAAGAAGAACCTGCTGAATCTGAAGCAAGATATGTCTCTCAATATAAAAAAATTAGTGATAGAGAAATCGTTTTTCTCACTAAAGAAAAACAATTAGGGACTGACCTAAAAGCTGCTCTTTATAAGGTCAAATCACTGGAGGAGAACTTGAAAAAGTTCAATGCTAGCTCGACGAAATTATCCACTATGCTGGGAGCATGTAAAAAATATCATGACACACGAGGTTTGGGCTATGAAGGAATAGACGCTCCGAGCTGTGGTATTATCAATTTTTTCTGTGCTAACAACCTCCAGCAAAAGAATTCCACTGATGGCAAAAGTGAAACTTTACCTTCAGCGGCAGAAGTTTTAACAAATAAGGGTTTTCTTCCTCTTAAAACATGTCATATGAGAAAACTTAATAACTCTCCATACAGATGTTATTATTGCGGAAACAGAGGTCATCTTGAGAGGAGATGTCTTTTTCGCTTACGGAATGAAAAACTTCATAAAATTCTTATCTGGATGTCTAAGGAAGTAATCAAACTGGTTTCTCATATTATTGGTCTTAAATGTCCAACTCTCAGATAAGAAAAGTTTTGTAATGAGCCAAGTCTTACATGTAAAGATAACACAAAGGCTTTCTACAATTGTAAAAGGAATTGTGTTATACGGACAAATAACTTCCCTGTTGATCCAATGAGCAAGAAAACTTCTTCAAGCTTTTCTTCCGTGACTAAAGGAAGTGTTGGATCAAAAGCGTCAATCGTTCCTGGGTATATTCATATCAATAATCGTGTATCGGAACTAAAGACCAGTATAAATAGACTCAAGCGCAGCATTAAGAAGGCAAAGAAGGCAGCAGCTTCAGGTATCTCTTGTCCTCCTTTTGTTAATCCTCTTGAGACTAACTTTATTGGCTTTTCTGAAGATTTTCAAGAAAGAAAATGTCAATACCCTTGATGAGCTATATGTTCGTCAAATTACAACTTGACTGCTTACAAATGAGCATCCTCTTTGAGACCGTATGAGGATGCTCATAATTATCAAGAAGCTCTTCTTCTTGACAAAGTGGTCTTTGTTGTATCTGTTTTTCGTTTAAGAATAAAATGATCATCTTACTGTTGAGCCTTGCTCCGGTTAATTATTACAAATGTAATATATTTGATCAATAACTCTTGAGAAAATTCTCTTTGTTGCTCACTTTGAAAACCCTCGTTTTTCTTCCTAATGACAGTTGATTTGTTGATCTTAACAATTACATTATGCTCACTTCTGAGCTAAGTTGTTATGTCGTTAGAATTTGTTTTTATCAAAACATACTTCTAAAATAGGCTCCATTGGCTTCTTGGTTTTGAGCCTGGCACATAACCACGGACGTTTGTGCACCCGACCCTTACCGAACGTAAATGAGTAACCCTAGGGTTATCCTATGAAGCACTCATATATATGTATCATGGTTTTCTTCTTCTTCTGATACATACACGTTCCGTAACTTCAAGAGTTCTCTTGAAACTTTGTGGTGTGCACAATGGATGGATGCAAAAAGGAATACAAAGTTGAAGAGGGCAAAATTATTGAGTTTCACAAGAACCCTATTTCATAACCTGCTATCATGTCGTTGATCATGAGAAAAAAACTTCAAGTTCAGATGTCATCTCAATTGGAGGGAAATCTTCTTCGAGATTTTGGGGTTGTACGTGAACAACTTGAAATTGAAACAAAAAATCTTGAATTTCTGAAAACCGAACTGAAGAAATCAACTGCTGAACTTGTTTGTGTTCGATCTCTGGTTGCTGATTATGTCTGAAGATCTTCATGTTAGAGCACTGCTCGGTCGAACTCGCAAGCGTTGCTATCTCAAGCTTGTTTGTCAATGTTAGTGATCAAAACTATAAGTCTTGATTCTAGTCTACTTACAGTAATGTCTCGGACTAGGAAAGATTGTGTAGTTGAGCATTAGACTTCACGTTGTTCATCTTTTGAAGACAAAAAACTACTACGGAGAGCTTGTGGAACTTCATAAACAAAAGGTATGTGGAGACTGAAACTCATCTATCACTTGGAAAGTCTATTTCTACTCTATGTCCTATATTGAGACAAAAGTCGTATTACTATAGTTTTCGATTATGCACATTTGAGATTTCGAGCTGAGTTTAACTCGCTTACATATTTCTCGAAATATGTGTTGGTAAGCTTTTGCTTCAACCAAGTTCATCTTATATTCTTGACGAAAGTCAAAAGATGATCATGTGAAAATCGCCGAGTAACATCTTACATGGTTTGTGTGATACAATCATTTGGTGTAGACTTGGAATATTTCGTTATGGTTATTTCAATAACTTGAAAATTTATTTGATGCTAATAGTGTGTAAAAATGGCTACTGTCATCCTCTAAGAATGTTTCAATGATTGAAATAGAGTTTATAACACTTAACCAACATTGAATTATAAACATGTTATGCACTCTTGCATATATGTGATCCATGTCCGGGAACCATAGTATGCATACCCGTATGGGTACTTGTTAGTTTGAGAAGTCCGAGAACCTAAGTACGCGTACCCGTACGCATACTGGCGTAAGGTTCAAGTCCGGAAAATTCTGCTGGGTTTGGAGGTATGCGTACCCGTTCGCATACTGGCGAAAACCAAACTTGGTCCGGCTACTTCAAGTATGCGTACCTGTTTGCATACTTGAGTGGTTAAAGTTCTAAAATCGGTTGTGACATGAACAAATACATTTATATAATAAGGAATGCATTTTTTGCAAACTGTGGCTATAATGTTCATGAATTAATTCGAGTGAATCAAACCGATTTTGCTTCAATTGTGTTCTTGTATACTTCTATGAGAATATAGCAATTGAACAACTCTTTAACTAGTTTCATTTGAGTCATTTGAACTAGTTATGGTTAAGATGAATAAGGTTGAGATGAGAGTGTTCATATAGCTAACCTCGGTTAACTATTGTTGAGCTAACCTAGTGTACACGTTTAGGTACGGTTACATAAACCTAAATGAGGGTACATTTCATTTGTGTATAACAAGCTAAGTTCGATCTAACGGTTGAAAGATATTAGCTTGTATCTAATCAGGTTTTCATCTAACGGTGAATATTGAATGCTTTGTTACCAAGGTAACTTAGATTGCAAACCCTAATTTGAAAACTATATAAAGGAGAACTCTAGCAACTGGGAAACATAATCCCCACACCTCTTGTGTGATACTAGTTGCAACTAGAGTCGATTCTCCTTTAACCTTAGGTTTTTCATGAAACCTTGTAAGTTAACGACTTAAAGACTTCATTGGGATTGTGAAGCCATACCCAACTATTTTCTCTGTAGTTGCATGTTCTGATCTTGCTTTGTTATATCGTATTGAGTACTATCTTTTCTAAGATTTGCTCGAGATTTAATCTCTGATAGGAAAAATTAAAAGTAGTCACAAACATCTTCGTCTCATCGTTTGTGATTCCACAATATCTTGTTTTGCTACCATACGATTAATGTTAGAGCACTGTTTGGTCGAACTCGCAAGCGTTGCTATCTCAAGCTTGTTGTCAAGTTTAGTTGCCAAAACTATAAGTCTTGATTTCTAGTCTACTTATAGCTAAGTCTCGGACTAGGATAGAATGTGTAGTTGAGCTCTAGACTCCACGGTGTTCATCATACAAAGATGAAGAACTACTCAAGGAACTGGTGGAACTTCATCGACTAAAAGGTATGTGGAGACTTGAACTTATCTATCACTCAAAAAGTCTATCTACTCTATCTCCTATCTTGAGACAAAAGTCGTATCGCTATATATACTTTGATTATATATATTTGTTATTTCAAGCCGAGTTTATCTCGCTCTCGAAATATGTGTTGGTAAGCTTTCGCTTTGGCCAAGTTCATCTTTACAAGTGACGAAAGTCATGTTGATTATTTCAATATCTTGAAAATTGCTTTGATGAAAAATAGTGTGTGAATAACCTCTATTTAACATCCTCTAAGAATGTTTCAATTATTGAAATAAAGAGTTTAGAACATGGAACCATCTTTGGATATAAGCATATAATGTGTTCGCGCATTAGTGTATAAGTCCAAAACCGGGAACCAAATGTATGCATACTTGTGTGTGTACTAAATGGTTGATGGAGACTGGGTAAGTATGCGTACCCGTACGCATACTGGCGGAAAGTTCACGTCCGTGAATTTCTGTTGAGTTTGGAAACCAAAACAAACTCAAATCCGGTTACTTAAGTACGCATACCCGTACACATACTTAAGTGTGTTACTTTCCAAAATTGGTTTATTCGTGAACTTAAATTTATATAAACTAAGGAATGCATATTTGCAAACCATGGCTATAAAGTTCATGAATCGATTCGAGTGAATCAAAACCAATTTTGCTTCGATTGTGTCTTGTATACTTCTATGAGATCTAAGCAATTGAACAACTCTTGAACTAGTTCATTTGAGTCATTTGAACTAGTTGTGGTGAAGATGAATAAGGTTGATATGAAAGTGCTCATATGGCTAACCGTTTGGTTAACTACTGTTGAACTTCTATAAACTCGTAGGTATTTCTGTGGGAGACAGATTTATCTATTCCAATAGACTTTTCTTTGTGAGACAGATTTTTTTATCAAGTCTTCGACTTTGGGTCGTAGCAACTCTTAGTTGTGGGTGAGATCAACTAAGGGAATCAAGCGCGTAGAATCCTGCTGGGGTTCAGAGACGTAAGGAGCGCAACTGTACCTTGATCAGTGTGAGATTTATTAGGGCTCAACTACATTCCAGTCCGAAGTTTATTGGTAGTAGGCTGGTGTCTGTAGCGGCTTAATACAGTATGGTGTTCAAAGCTGGACTACGTCCCGGGGGTTTTCTGCATTTGCGGTTTCCTCGTTAACAAAACTTCTGGTGTCTGTGTGATTTCTTTTCCGCATTATATTTTGTTATATAATAGAAATATCACAGGTTGTGCGTTGAATCGATCAATTGGTAAATCCAACCTTTGGTTGTTAATTGAAATTGATTGATCCTTGAACTTTAGTATTTGGTACCGTTCAAGTTATTTCTCTTATATTTAATCGGGCTCGCAAATTCCTATTTGCTGATTGCGGATTGAATTAAGAGATAGAGATATAAACTCTTTGATATACTTTTCTATAGATTGAGTCTGACTGGCTAGTTGATTCTCTTAAAAGTATATTGGAGTTTTTCTATTCAGATTGCCGAACGAAATATTGGGTGTGGTTGTTGTACCTCCGTTTTTTTCAATAGGTATCAGCGCAGGCAAGCACATCAAAGACATCATAAGTCTGTGTTTGTAGCGATCTGAATATGGAAAAAAGTGTTATCTCTATAAACGTACCACCAGTCTTCGATGGCTCAATTTACTTATGGTGGAAAATTGATATGCGTGCATTTCTTCAAGCGCGTGATTTTCAATCATGGGTTAGGGTTGTTAATGGATATAATCCTCCCTTAATGGAAAAGGATATTGGTGAGTATGATCCTTTAAAAGTTCTCACTGCAAAGCAAAATTCTGACGGGTTAAATGCTATCATCCATGCCATTACCCCAGATTTACAGCATCATGTGACTACTTGCACGAAGTCTAAAGATGCTTGGGATATCTTAGAAACCGTATTTGAAGGGAATACCTATGAAAAAGAAGCTAGGCTTCAAAACCTAAATTCTGATTGGGAAAACCTTCGTATGGCAGATGAAGATTCGTTTGATGAGTTTAATCACAAAGTGTCTGAAATTGTTAATGCATCTTTTGCGTTGGGTAAGACTATTCCTGAAAAGGACATTGTGATGAAAATTCTCAGATCGTTGCCATCCAGATACGATTCTAAGAAGCATGCCATCGTTGAAGGAAATAACCTTGCAACTCTTTCCAGAAATACTCTTGTTGGGAAGTTAAAGATCTTTGATCATGAGCATATATCCAAATCCGGAAAGGGTGTTGCTTTCAAAGCACAGAAGAACACTAAATTACTTGACAAAAGTAAAAGTGTTTACATCTCTGAAGATGATCTTTCTGAGGCTGATTCATCAGATGAAGATCTTGACAAGTCAGTCTCTTTGATCACAAGACAGTTTAGAGATCTTCTTTTGAAGAAAAGCAAACGGTTCTCCAGAGATAAACCTAAGTCATCAGTTAAACCCCATAATCGTGTTCCTCCTAAAAGCAGGGATATTGACGAAACTGATGACGAGGATATGCCTTAGTGCTTTAAGTGTAAAGGATTTGGTAATTTTGCAAATGAGTGTCCGAATCGCAGAAAATACACTGGGAACAAAGGTCTTGCTGCAACTCTTGATGAAATGTATGATCACTATGATTCTAATGAGGATGAAAAGTCAAGTGTTGCTCTTTTTTGCGAAAATATTGATTTTGATGATTGTAGCAATACATAAATCAATCTTGATATTCTTTCGGAAGAAACCTCAACCGTTCTGGAAGAAAAAATTGATTTATTTGTTTCTGCTTGAAAATTTCTGTCTGATTTTTCAGGTTCCACTATATGTCTAGCAGCTTGCACACTTATGGCGTCTGAACCATCTTTCATGTTGACATGTTCTTATTGTTCGCTGAAAGGGCATGAACTATCAAAGTGTTACAAGTACAAACACAAGATAACATACATCAACAAACTTCAACGAAGAGCAAATCGATTAGCAAACAAGCTCAAACTTGTTCAAAAATCATCTGAGGTATGTAAATTCATCTCATCTTCGAAGAGGTTGGTTTCCAAAGAAAAGACTAAACCACTACAGAAAAGGGTAAGGTTTAAAGTGTCTGAGAAAAAGAGTTTTATGAATTCCATTAAAAAGGAATATGAGATGACAGATTATTGTTCATCTCAATTGGAGGGAAATCTTCTTCGAGATTTTGGGGTTGTACGTGAACAACTTGAAATTGCAACAAAGAATCTTGAATTTCTGAAAATCGAATTGAAGAAATCAACTAATGAACTTGTTTGTGTTTGATCTCTGGTTGCTGATTATGTTTGAAGATCTTCATGTTAGAGCACTGCTCGGTCGAACTCGCAAGCGTTGCTATCTCAAGCTTGTTTGTCAATGTTAGTGATAAAAACTATAAGTCTTGATTTCTAGTCTACTTATAGTGATGTCTCGGACTAGGAAAGATTGTGTAGTTGAGCATTAGACTTCACGGTGTTCATTATTTAAAGATGAATAACTACTACGGAGAGCTTGTGGAACTTCATCAACAAAAGGTATGCGGAGACTGAAACTCATCTATCACTTGGAAAGTCTATTTCTACTCTATCTCCTATATTGAGACAAAAGTCGTATTACTATAGTTTTCGATTATGCACATTTGAGATTTCAAGCTGAGTTTAACTCGCTTACATATTTCTCGAAATATGTGTTGGTAAGCATTCTCTTCAACCAAGTTCATCTTATATTCTTGATGAAAGTCAAAAGATGATCATGTGAAAATCGCCGAGTAACATCTTACATGGTTTGTGTGATACAATCATTTGGTGTAGACTTGGAATGTTTCGTTATGATTATTTCAATAACTTGAAAATTGCTTTGATGCTAATAGTGTGTGAAAATGGCTACTGTCATCCTCTAAGAATGTTTCAATGATTGAAATAGAGTTTAGAACACTTAACCAACATTGGATTATAAACATGTTATGCACTCTTGCATATATGTGATCCATGTCTGGGAACCATAGTATGCATACCCGTATGCGTACTTATTGGTTTGAGAAGTCCGGGAACTTAAATACACATACCCGTACGCATATTGGCGTAAGGTTCATGTCCGGAAAATTCTGCTGGGTTTGGAGGTATGCGTACCCGTTCGCATACTGGCGAAAACCAAACTTGGTCCGGCTACTTCAAGTATGCGTACCCGTTTGCATTCTTGAGTGGTTAAAGTTCTAAAATCGGTTGTGACATGAACAAATACATTTATATAATAAGGAATACATTCTTTGCAAACCGTGGCTATAATGTTCATGAATTGATTCGAGTGAATCAAACCGATTTTGCTTCAATTGTGTTCTTGTATACTTCTATGAGAATATAGCAATTGAACAACTCTTTAACTAGTTTCATTTGAGTCATTTGAACTAGTTATGGTAAAGATGAATAAGGTTGAGATGAGAGTGTTCATATAGCTAACCTCGGTTAACTATTGTTGAGCCAACCTAGTGTACACATTTAGGTACGGTTACATAAACCTAAATGAGGGTACATTTCATTTGTGTATAACAAGCTAAGTTCGATCTAACGGTTGAAAGATATTAGCTTGTATCTAATCAGGTTTTATTCTAACGGTGAATATTGAATGCTTTGAACTTAGATTGATAACCCTGATTTGAAAACTATATAAAGGATAACTCTAGCAACTGGGAAACCTAATCCCCACACCTCCTGTGTGATTCTAGTTGCGACTAGAGTCGATTCTCCTTTAACCTTAGTTTTTTCACGAAACCCTGTAGGTTAACGACTTAAAGACTTCATTGGGATTGTAAAGCCAGACCCAACTATTTTCTATGTAGTTGCGTGTTCTGATCTTTCTTTGTTCTATCGTATTGAGTACTATCTTCTCTAAGATTTGCCCAAGATTTAATCTCCGATAGGCAAGATTAAAAGTAGTCACAAACATCTTCGTCTCATTGTTTGTGATTCCACAATATCTTGTTTCGCTACCATACGATTAAGATTATTGTGAGGTGATTGATAATACTAGGTTGTTCTTCGGGAATATAAGTCCGGTTTATCAATTGGTTCATGTGCACCTTGATTTATCAAAAGATAGAACAAAACTCGTAGGTATTTCTGTGGGAGACAGATTTATCTATTCTAATAGACTTTTATGTGTGAGACTGATTTGTTTATTAAGTCTTCGACTTTGGGTCGTAGCAACTCTTAGTTGTGGGTGAGATCAACTAAGGGAATCAAGCGCGTAGAATCCTGCTGGGGTTCAGAGACGTAAGGAGCGCAACTGTACCTTGATCAGTGTGAGATTTATTAGGGCTCAACTACATTCCAATCAGAAGTTCATTGGTAGTAGGCTAGTGTCTGTAGCGGCTTAATACAATGTGGTGTTCAAAGATGGACTAGGTCCCGGGGGTTTTCTGCATTTGCGGTTTCCTCGTTAACAAAACTTCTGGTGTCTGTGTGATTTCTTTTCCGCATTATATTTTGTTATGTAATAGAAATATCACAGGTTGTGCGTTGAATCGATCAATTGTTAAATCCAACCTTTGGTTGTTGATTGAAATTGATTTATCTTTGAACATTGGTCTTTGGTACCGTTCAAGTTATTTTTCTTATATTCAATCGGGCTCGTAAATTCCTATTTGCTGATTGCGGATTGAATTAAGAGATAATGATATAAACTCTTTGATATACTTTGGCTATAGATTAAGTCTGACTGTCTAGTTGATTCTCTTAAAAGTATATTGGAGTTTGTCTATTCAGATTACCGAACGAAATATTGGGTGTGGTTGTTGTACCCCCGCTTTTTCACTTCAGTTTTGTTCTTCTTAGGAGTTATATTTCTTAATGTCTAGGAAACTTCTTATGAGATTTTATTCTTGTGTTTTAAGAAGGATAACTAGGGTTTGGAATAGCCTATATTGTGATTACACATTGCTATTGCCAACGATTTTCATCTTGCAATGTTTTTAGATTTATTTATTTAAATTCTAAAGTTTATTTGGAAGATGATTTTGCAGTATTAATCTTTAATTGTTTTATATATTGCAAAAAAAAATATTGTTATGGGATATGTGTGTTTGTGTCCATGAACTATGATTGTCCCATATATGTCAAAAGTTAAGTCTATTATGTCATTATGCAAATATTGATGGAAGATAGAATGAACTTTTGATAACAAAGATTAAGTCTATGATATCATTATGCAAATATTGATGAAAAATAGAATGAATCTTTGAATATTCCGCAGTATTGATCTTTCCCTGATCCACTTCTATGTGAAAGTACTTTACGGCTCCGTAAGTTTTCTTATGTTGAGCATTTCCGATTAAATTAATCATGGGTTCTCTTGTTGTTAATTTAATTGGGTTGTTCTGGATACAAATTCATGTTTCATGTAATTTGTTAATGTCCAAAGAAATCCTTCTTTTCTTATAAAAGTAAGGTCGCTCTTGTTGTTCCTCTCAGGAATGAAATTTTATGAGGGAGATTTCTTAATTGAACTTGTGCTTAATTGCCAAATCTTTGTGGGGAGTGCGGCTGTGGAATATTGTAGGAGTTTTCTTGTATCTTTATAAACTCCTTGATGAATACACTAAGTTTCGACTATGTGAAATCATCGAAACAAAGTTGATATGTTCTCTTTTAGTCTTGAAGTATCTCAATGAGAATTTCATTATGATCCCGCTAGTTTTCGTACCTTTGCCAATTTATATTGATAAAAAGGGGAGAATTATTGTGTAGTTCACACTACAAATACATATGGTTTATGGATCATTATGTAAGGGGGAGTGGTTTTCATGTGAGATAAAGTATTGACTAAGGGGGGAGTGATACATATCATAGTAGTATTATTGTCAAAGTTGTGATACAATTGAACCTTGATGTTGTGTAATAATACTATGACAATGTATAACAATAATTGAGAACAATGGTTTTCTCATTGTTATGGCTACGGATCTTCAACAACTATGATGCTGAGTTGAACACATTCATAATCACTGGAGTGCTTGGAAGTGATGAAGATTTTGAGTAATGTTGAAGAACCAAGGAAATCAAGCATTTGGATGATAAGCTACAAAGTTTATTTATTTTGTAATCCATATGTATTGATAGTTTTGTCACTAAAATTGACAAAGGGGGAGATTGTTAGAGCACTGCTCGGTCGAACTCGCAAGCGTTGCTATCTCAAGCTTGTTTGTCAAGTTTAGTTGCCAAAACTATAAGTCTTGATTTCTAGTCTACTTATAGCTATGTCTCGGATTAGGATAGAATGTGTAGTTGAGCTTTAGACTTCACGGTGTTCATCGATTGAAGAACTACTAAGGGGAGCTTGTGGAACTTCATCAACAAAAGGTATGTGAAGACTTGAACTCATCTATCACTCAGAAGTCTATTTCTATCCTATCTCATAGTGAGACAAAAGTCGTATAGCTATATAGACTTTATATTATACACATTTGATATTTCGAGTTGAGTTTAACCCGCTTACATATTTCTCGAAAAATGTGTTATTAAGCTTTCGCTTTAACCAAGTTCATCTTTTATTCTTGACGTAAGTCAAAAGATGATCATGTGAAAATTGCCTGGTAACATCTTATATGATTTGTGTGAGACAGTCATTTGATGTAGACTCAGAATGTTTCGTATTGATCTATTAATCACTTGAAAATTTCTTTGAAGATAATAGTTTGTGTGAGACATCTATTCCCTTCTTCCAAGAATGTTTCAATGATTAAAATGGAGTTTAGAACGATTAAGCATTGATTGGAGTAGCACAGTATGCGTACTTTTATCCTAACTGTTGCAAGTTATTCCAAGTCCGGGAACCATAGTATGCATACCCGTATGCGTACTGGTTTGATAGTTGAAGTCCCGGAACTTAGTATGCATACCCGTATGTGTACCGGCATAACAGTTCAAGTCCGGGAATTTAACTGAGTTTGGTTGTGTATGACAGTATGCGTACCCGTTCGCATACTGGCGAACCCAGACCAAGTCCGGCTACTTAGGTATGCGTACCCGTTTGCATACTTGAGTGGGTCAAGTTCTAAAATCGGTTTGTTCATGAACAAATACATTTATATAATAAGGAATGCAATCTTTTGCAAACCGTGGCTAGAATGTTCATGAATTGATTCGAGTGAATCAAAATCGATTTTGCTTCAATTGTGTCTTGTATACTTCTATGAGAATATATACAATTGAACAACTTTATAACTAGTTTCATTTGAGTCATTTGAACTAGTTGTGATTAAGATGAACAAGGTTGATATGAAAGTGTTCATATGGCTAACTTCGGTTAACTATTGTTGAGCCAACAAAGTGTACACGTTTATGTACGGTTACCCATATCTAAATGAAGTCACATTTCATTTGTGTTTAACAAGCTAAGTTCGATCCAACGGTTGAAAGATATTAGTTTGAATCTAATCAGGTTTTCATCTAATGGTGAATATTGAATGCTTTGTTACCAAGGTAGCATTGATTACAAACCCTGATTTGAAGACTATATAAGGGAGAACTCCAGCAACTGGGAAACCTAATCCCCACACCTCCTGTGTGATACTAGTTGCGACTAGAGTCGATTCTCCTTTATCCTAGGTTTTTCTAAAACCATTATAGGTTAACGACTTAAAGACTTCAATGGGATTTTGAAGCCATACCCAACTATTTTCTCTGTAGTTGCGTGTTCTGATCTTACTTTTTTCTATCATATTGAGTACTATCTTCTCTAAGATTTGCTCGAGATTCAATCTCCGATAAGTAAGATAAAAAGTAGTCACAAACATCTTCGGCTCATCGTTTGTGATTCCACAATATCTTGTTTCGTTACCATACGATTAAGATTATTGTGAGGTGATTGATATTACAAGGTTGTTCTTCGGGAATATAAGTCCGGTGTATCAATTGGTTCATGTTCACCTTGATTTATCAAAAGACGGAACAAAAAACTCGTAGGTATTTCTGTGGGAGACAGATTTATCTATTCAATAGACTTTTCTTTGTGAGACAGATCTGTTTATCAAGTCTTCGACTTTGGTCTTTGGGTCGTTGCAACTCTTAGTTGTGGGTGAGATCAGCTAAGGGAATCAAGTGCGTAGAGTCCTGCTGTGATTCAGAGGCGTAAGGTACGCGACTGTACCTTAATCAGTGTGAGATTGGTTAGGGCTCAACTACATTCCAGTCCGAAGTTAACTTGTAGTAGGCTAGAGTCTGTAGCGGCTTAATACAGTGTGGTGTTCAAATCTGGACTAGGTCCCGGATTTTTCCTGCATTTGCGGTTTCCTCGTTAACAAAATTTCTGGTGTCTGTGTTATTTCTTTTCCGCTTTATATTTTTATATAATTGAAATATCACAGGTCGTGCGTAGTTCAATCAATTAGATAATCCAACCTTTGGTTGTTGATATAAATTGATTGGCACTTGAACATTGGTCTTTGGTACCGTTCAAGTTGTTTCTCATAATAATCAGGCTCACGGATTTCTATCTGTTTGATTTGCTGATTACATTGAGAAACAGAGATATAACTCTTGGATGTATTTTCCTTGATTGAGTCTGACTGTCTAGTTGATTCTCTACGAAGTATATTGAAGTTAGTCCATACAGATTGCCGTAACGAAATTTTGGGTGTGGTTGTTAGACCCCCGCTTTTTCAGGAATTATTTGAGGCCTATCATTTTCTTCACCCACCTACACTAAAGGGATAAGGGGTGTCTAAATTAGGTAAAAGTACTAAGTTGCCCTCACTATTAAAATTCAATCCTAAGCTTTATCCTTCTAGATTTTAAACTTATTCAAATCCTTTGAAAACAAAAACTCATTCAAATCATTTCCCTCACAAACTAAAATTAAAACCTAACTTCATCAATCGATTCTAACTACATCGATCATTTTAATGGAAATTTCATTATCTCTTTTTTAGAAGAAAAAAAAATTCAAACGAAACATCGTCGATTGCAACCCACTACTCTTAATTATACTTGTGATTAATTTATCCATTCATAATTGAAAATTACAAACAATCTTGGGTTTTTGTGCTTAACCATAATCGGTCGACGTCCGTGTCCATATTGATCGATTCGTATGATAATCGGTTTATGTTCATGACCACGTCAACCTATTCTTCTATATGTGTTTTCTGGTTGAAAAACATTTAACCAAAATCGGTTGATGCTCATCCTAGTGATGTACACTCGATCTCGAGTATAAATTAAGTATAAATTTTTTAGTCGAAATGAAAATAATTTTACACCCAATTTGAAAACGAGTATGATTTTATACTCGAACTGACAATGAGTATGTCATGAATATGGTTATACTCGATTTGAAAAGGTTTTACCTATTTCCCATCCCTATTTTTCCTAATTCCCATCCCAATCACACAAGTTAAATTTTAAACAACTCTTTTTTTAATGGGTGAACAAAACTCACTCTAATATTTCTCATAGTTAACCTAAACTCTCACCACCACCACTAAATTGATTAGGTTGGAGATCAATTGTTAAATAGCCATTAATTAGGTTTGAAGATTGATTTGTCAAATTTACTTTCGTTCCCATACTTAAGATACTGTGAACAGTTAAAAGAAAAATAATCCATTATTACAAAATTATTAAATTTGATGACAAAAATTCTATTAAAATTTCAAGTTCCCTTTGCCATCTCAATTTTAGTACATTAGTGCACTGTTTACATCGCATCAATGCGAAAACTCAATAAATATTGATTTTGTGGTTGATTGAAGTTCTCGTTTCTCTTGTTTTGATACGGAATTATTGCAGGATCATTGGGTCATGTCAATGAACGATATGTGTTTCGTCTATTGCAATACAACATTTACCAGTAGTGATGGTAATGTAATACAAGGTGTCACGATGAAAATTAACAGAGGTTAGTAACGATAGATTTAGGAATAGTTTAGAAAGAGAGGGAGAAAAGTAGACGTGATGGATAAAGATGAAAGTTACCACGAAAAAAAAAACAATAAGGTGAGTTTTGTTCACTTACCTAGAAGGAGTTAAACAAAAAATTGATTTGTGTGCTTGGGATGGGATTTAGGGAAAGTGGGGATAGGAAATAGGTAAAATCTTTGAAAATGAGTATGAAATCATACTCATTGAAATACATATTTAAATTATGTTTGATGTTTCTCAACACCAGCGGATAATCGGTCGATGTGAAGGTTTATATGGACCGATTCTGGGTAAAAGAAAATTTTAATTATTTTTTTGTTTGTTTTTGAAGCTACAATCCGTCTATGTAGTAATTAGTGTAAACCGATTCTGGGTTTTCTTCATGAATGATGAACATCAACCAGAATCGACCTACAAGAGCATGAACATCGACCGATTCTTGGTTAATGATTTTACAAATAAAATCAAAAAAAAATCATGTTTGGTAATTATTAGCCGGTGTTGATTTCGGAGTTAACAAGATTAAATATTTTTTAATCAATCGAATTAACACTAATTGATCAGGGGCAAATTAGCCATTAACTAAAATAGTTGGATAAGGTTTTTTTTTTTATTTAACTTCAAAATATCTCTTTTTGTTCTCTAATGGTAGGTCTTAAATAAAACTTATAGGCCTCAAACTAGATAGGTTCCAAAAAAAAAAGAAAAAAGAATAAAAAAAACCTAAATTCCTTAGCCTAATAAAATGTATCCATTATCGGTCCTAAACCTCTTTAGCTGCTTAGTGCTGTTAGAGAAATAATTTTGCACATGTTATCATTACTTAACATCACCATTGGAATCTTTTTTGGTTAAAAATATTGGAACAATGAGTGTAACAAGATGTTTTGGTTTTGGTGTGGTTTGATCTCATAACTTAATAGTCTAAGGATATTTATTCTCATTTTGTGAGTGAATGAAACACAACCTTTAATCCCACATTGGATAGCTATCATGGACAGGAAAATAATGCTTGGGCTAATGCGTGTCTTGGGCTTGCGCGCTTATGGAAAGCGTGTATCAACTAAGATATATTTTTGCCAAAAATATTCTCGAGTGATTTTCTTCAAGAATTAATTCCAAAATATTTTTTTATTAAGAGTTTTATTTATGGAAGAATTTTGTTTCCGTTTTAATTTGATTTGCTTTACAAGAAACCAAAACTTGTTTTACAAGAAATTTGAAACCCTAGATTTGTTTTCTCCTACAAATAAGAACTCGAGCTTTGTTGAAAAATTACGCACAGAGCGGTTACTATCTCGTCTTCTTTTCACATCTTCTTGTTTTGTTTGGCGCATCGCTTGTTCAGAGAGGGGGTATCTTGTATTTGCTAATACAAACTATATCGGGCAATTTTATATATCCTGGATACATCTTCACTATAAGGGGTTTAGCATTGCTCGTTTCTGAATATGCCCGCGTATTAATGTGTTAAGAACAACTTGTTAAACCTGTCATCAAATTATTTCTGGTAAAGTTATATTTCATTCAGTCCATTATATATTACTTGATACATCTAACTTAGTTGTTTATTATCGTAAGAGTCGAACAAGAAATGCACAATAATATGGAGTCCTGACTAACTTGAGGGAGGATGAACCGAGAAAGGTAGTCTATGACACGGCCATGTGTACAGCTTGTTTATGTTTTTGATTAATAAATAGATTATCTCATAAGCACCAAATCTTAATTATTTTAGAAATTTCATCAAAATAAGATATTTCACACAGGATACTTATGAGAAGTCAAGTACCCTATCATACAATAAGATAGATTTGATTATTGATTACTAAATGGAACAACCATAATGCTTGTGCCGGTTATTTCGTTCAGCTTAAGGGAAATTAAAGAACAATTAATTGGGGGATACTCTTTTTAATTGGGGGATCTTTTATTGTAACTGCCGGCATGGTTTTTAATACCGACAATTCATCGACCATGCCGGCACTTATACCTCAATTAAAAAAATATCCCCCATTTAACCCTTCAAATTAAAGGCATACATTACTTATGTTCAAAGATAAATATTGTTTTCTTTTTCCCTTTTTGCTTTTCTTTTGAAAAGGAATGATATGTTTTTCTTTTGTTGCATGACAAGAATAAATTGTGTTTTGATGTTGAGCTTTTGGAAATATGTCAAAGTAAAATGTTTATTGCTTTATTCATTTCGTACTCTAGTAGTCTAGTGGTAGTGGGGTCAACGAGTTTCATGAAATGAATTATGCATACAGCTTGCAGATGAGTGGAAAGAAAGACGACGCAATTACGGCACATCCGCATCAAAGAACTATATTTAAAGACTTAAAGGTCTAGACAAATAAAACTCCCACGTTGAACGGTGAGGTAATTCTCGCTTTCTATTGACCGAAATAGATCTTTTTTTAGTTTTGTGAAACGAGCGTTTTGGTGAGGACACTTGACAACGTATAATTGGTTTAAATTTAAAAAGAATAGGAAAAAGATTAAAAAAAAATGAAACCAAACTCAATTTGGAATTCATGACATATAATATTTAGGTGAGGACACTTGGCAACGTATGATTGGTTTAAAAATTACAAACTTAAAAGGAAAACTTAACTTACCGTGTTTGGAATTTAATGGAAGTCCAAATTCAATTTGGAAATAGAGTAACTACTATATTAGGACTCTTTTTTCCAAATTAATATATAAAGGGGAAAAAAATCCACATATCTTCTAGGAATATAAAAGGAAAAGATAAATAAAATATGCACATATTCTCCACCTATTTAATGTATTTGCCCCGCCACACCAAATAAAAAATACATCGCCACGGGATGGGGCAAAGCCCCGCGCACACCATACAAAAAAAATGCATCGCTATGGGGTGGGGTGAAGGTCTGCCACTCTAAATAAAAAATACATCGCTACGGGGCGGGGCAAAGCCATGCTCACACCAAATAAAAAATGCATCACCATGGGGTGGAGTGAAGGCCCGCACACACCAAATAAAAACTGCATCGCCACGGAGCGGGGCGAAGCCCCACTCACACCAAGTTAAAAGGAAAAAATAAACAACATATGCACATATTCTCCACCTATTTAATGTATTTTCCCCGCGCACACCAAATCAAAAATGCATTGTCACGAGGCGGGGCGAAGCCCCGTGCACACCAAGTTAAAAGGAAAAAATAAATAAAATCTGCACATATTCTCCATCTATTTAACGTATTTGCCCCGCCACACCAAATCAAAAATACATCACCACGGGGCGGACAGTGGCGGAGGGAGCGTGAAGCAATTGCACACCCTTAAATTTCAAAATTCTGTATCGGGTCTTCGTTTTACAAGCCCAAGTGAATGACCGAAGTGACTTTGCGCCCCCTAGAAATATGTAATTGGAAGCCCAAGGGTGCAAAACACTTTCCTAAATTTAGGCTAAGTCATATGGGTGCTAATCTAGCAGCTAGATTAGCAATCCACGTCAGCTAGGGCAACCTCCTAAGTCCTACGGGAATGCTAATCTAGCAGCTAGATTAGCAGTCCACGTCATCTAGGACCACTGTCCAGGGTTGTTTGGTTCAGCGCTTTAAATCTCAGCCGTTAGATCAGAAAATTAATCTCCCAGCACTGAACCATTCAGCGTAAAGGTCGCTTTTTGAGTGCTGAACCATTCAGCGTTTCAATCTCGCTGCTAGTTCAACTGCGAACAAATGCTAGGAGAGAGAACTAGTGTTAACAAATATGCCACATTTTTTTTGAACTGCAACACTTTTCTGCTAATCTAGCAGCTCAATCTTACTCATAAGACTTGGCCTTATAATCAGTTCTCATTTTTCTCACATGCGTACTACAGACTACGGCCTACAATATTACTGGGATACACGCACCCTTAAAAATTGGTATACACGGTACCCAATTTTTGATGTGCAATGGGAAAAAAGTTCCACTGATGTGCTTCTTTTCTTGCATCCCTCTCTTCAATTCCTGACTCCGCCCCTGGGGACGGGGCAAAGCTCTTCGCACACCAAATCAAAAATGCATTACCACGGGGCGGAGCGAAGGTTAAAAGAAAAAATTTACGCACCCGGCACAAATGTAGTGTTACAGAACAAGTGGAAGAAGTCCATATAAGCACTATATCTCGGTGTTTCGAACGTCAAATTTTATAGTATAATGTGAAAAAACTTGGCGAACGGACACAGACAGTAGGTATTGAGCTAGATCGTACTGCTTTGGCATGAAATGCACGAATACAACAAACTTGCAATACGAGTACGTAAACTGTAATACAATTTATATGACAATCCATCCATTACATAATGGGTGTTGGCTAAATTTTAATGTCAGTGTGAGAAATGAATGATCTTAAGCTACCAATTACGCTGGCCCTGGCCGCCAATATTAATTATACTGTTGAGGTGATAATTCACGCATCTCTTTTGAAATAGACAACCGCGCAGTCGGTGGCCTACTGAAATGCATAACTTTTTTTTTATTTTTTTAGCCAATATAAATTCGAAACATATGAAACATATATTTTGTTCCTAATTGTTTAAGCGACCGTTACTTGGTTAGTGCCATGGCTAATAAGTAATAAGTAAGGTTGCCAATCACCAAGTGGTCTGGTGGTTGGCATGCTCCCTTCGACTACGGAGGTAGGGGTTTGAACCCTGTAATTATCAAAAATCCACTCCAATTTAAAGAGTTTGGATGTAGTCTAGGGTATCAAAAGAAAACAAAAAAGTAATAAGTAAGGTTTTATCGGGGGCTTTTTGATAAAGTACCCTTATTTTTCACATTACACTAAAAAAGTGCCCCCGTTTTTTAGAAATTTGTCAAAGTGCCCTTCCCTTGACCGTTTATTCAAAAAACGGGAAACGGCAGTTAGCAGACGTTAACGCTTAGGTGGCAGCGTCAAAAAGTCTAAAAAACCCTTTCAACTGAGTAGAACTGAATCCACTTGAATCGCCGAATCAGCAGGAAACACGGCCTGATTGGTATGTTTCACTGAGTTGAATCGGATCAATTCTGCACTAGGATCAGTCATTGGACTCTATGCCATCCGAGTTCTGTCTGTTTCTCAGCCATTTGCTGGCCAGATTCAGGCCTTCTTCCTACAAACATTCATTTATCCTTTGTTCACACCTATTCTCCACCTAGTTCATCTTAAAAATCATCCACAGCTCAAAACAGATTCTCCCCTGCCGAACCTATCTCTTCCTTGAGTCAAACACCATTAACCTTCATCGCAGAATCTGTTTAACAACCCATTTCACCATCACCATACACACAGACTCTGCATCATCTTCTCAATCTTTCTCAATCAACCATACCATAACTACATCTCCGCAAAACCCATTTGTTCTTCCACACAACAGATCCTCAATAACCCTTGAATCTACTATGTTCATCCCTGTTAATCGATGGCATCAGTTTTTCTTCTTCTCCAATCCACATTCTAAGGCAACAGCAGCTCACCAAGCGTTGAATCGTAATTCAAACCAACATGTGAATACCCAATGTTTTTCTTCTGTATATAAAACCATATTGCACTACATATCCCTATAACACAACTTGTTGTTGGCTTTTCCTGAATCTCATAAAACATTGGCTTCCCCATTTTCACCCTATAAATCTAGGATTTTAAAATCAATCCAAATTCTACAAATTCCAATCCCAACTGTTTCAATCACAATTAACCCTTTCTTCTATAGTGTTTTTCCTAACTCAAGCTATCTGAATCACATAAGACGCCCCAGGAGATCTCTTGAATCACAGTATATGAAATTTTACATATATGATGAAGCTCAAATTACACCGTTAAAATCAACAACAGCGAGAAACGTGAACAAATTTGCAGAAAATTAGTACTAATTCCGATAGTTTGTAGCCGAATCTTACCTAATGGGATCTGAAATTGAAGATAGATTAGGGTTTTACGAGAGGATCCTTTTTACAGTCGGTTCAAGAATTGTTTTCTTATCCTATGGACTGTTAGATCAGATACGTCTAAGAGAGATCCATCGATATCTTTTCGATCTGTTTTCCATACAATCACCATCAATCTTCCTTCAATCATTCAATTTCAGTTTAATCCCCCATCTTAAATCTCTCTTTACCCATTGGAACTCAAACCAATGGACCATACAGCAGCCGCAACAAAGAAGACCTCAACAGAGAAGAGAAGTAAATGAGAGGAACCGAAAATTCTCTCACGATTTAGGTTTAGTGTGGGGGTTTATGGTAATTTGACCCGATATTTTTACTAGGTAAACGACTATTGACTCATTTAGTGGGCCCAAGACGTGAAAGTAAACTGTAAGGGCAGTTTAACAAGTTTTAAAAAAACGAAGGCATTTTGTTAGTGGGTATCCAAAAAGCGGGGTACTTTATCAAAATTCCCTTTTATCAGTCCCAAATATTTGTGGGCTCAGAAATGCGAACACAAAAAATCAACTAAATTTTGGTCAATATCAGGTCATGTTCAAACGAAATACAAAGAAGAAATTATTTTCGAAATACCAACTATACTGTTGGATATCAGATCGATTTTAGGAACATCAATGTGATTTCCTAAATCAGTTTTGACTAATTTCTAGAATTATGTTTAGACTTCTATCTAAACAAGGATTTCCTATTCTTAGCTAGTTTAGGTTACCTAATTTGAAGTAAAGATTGGTTTCCTAATTAAAGTAGAACTTTGGTTTCCAAGTATCACCCTATTGTAAGCCTATAAATAAAGGCATAACCTTTAGGTTATAAGTATCTACATCATCTACATCAATCTTGTCTAAACCCTTAGGTTGTAGACATCTCCTCACAAAGAGAAGTAATCTCTCCATTAGCAAGATGTAGATCCTCTCATAGCTTTAGGGCTGAGAGAGTTTTGAAGGTGAGTTGAGAATGTGAAGAAGAAGAAGGGTGTTGAGTGTCACGTGCATCGTGTATTCTCTGATATATGAATGAAGTGAATTTCTGCCCATGGACGTGGGCACATTGCCGAACCACGTAAAACTTTGTGTCTTTTTTGTTTAATGTGCATTAGCTTCCGTTGAATGTTTAGTTTCTGTTTATGATGCCAGATCATGTGAAGCCTTGAGGAACAATATGAACCTCTCGGCACAACAAACTGGTATCAGAGCTTAGGTCTAGGTTCTTGAAATCTAGGGTTTGCTCATTTGAATTGGGTCAGAACGGTATGTGAAGATATCAAAGAAGATGTCAAATTTGAAGAAGAACAAGGTGACGTTTTTTCTTGACTGAAATTTGTGGTGGAAGGTTCTCGACAGTTTTGTAAATTGTGGTGAAGAATCGTAACAGTTAGAAAACTGTGGTGGAAGTTTGGTGGCAGTTTCTGAAACTGTAGTCAAAGGATGCAGCAGTTCTGTCCGGAGATATGGTGTAAATATGATTTCGATATTCACCATGTGAATTTCAGAAATAGCTAAGAGGCTGTTCGAAGAAAGACATACTTGGAGATTGAAGCCTAGAAGAAGATGCATAAATAGGAATGTTGTAAAATCAAGTTATGTCGGGGTGAAGATCAGAGTTATGTTGGAATTCAAGAAGTCTTTGTGAAACTTCATGTGAAGAATTTTGGAGACAAGGTCGTTAGAATTGCATCAAGTTAAAGAGTTGAAGCTCTTCTTGAAGGGAGGATTTGACGTTGGTATACTTCTTGAGGCATAAACCCTGTGTATTTTGTATAGCTTCGGGTAAGTAATTCCATAACCTTATTACGTAGTTAGATAAAGGTGTTTGGTTGTTTTTTGATCTTTACCTCATTTGTTTGAGACTTTTGTAGACTGTTTGGGAATACCTAGCTGGATTTCCGTTTGAATGTGCTTGCTTTGCAAGCCAAGTTGCAAGGAAACAAGAGTATTGTGTTTGAAGTACAAGTTGAATGGTTTGTACGTTGGAAGAGGTAAAGATGCAAAAATTGAATTCGTTAAAGATCCTTATAATTGTTCGAAGTACCAAGGAGGAATAATTGTGAATGTTACTGGTTGTCATTAGTTCGATCATGTTGTCCTCGACGTAGTCGAAGGAATTGAAGAAGAAGTTAAACTCAAGTTTGTCTCAATTGCATGGTGTAGCGAGGATTGCAGAAATCTATTAGTAGGTTTCATGTGAGAATTATCGATCGTTTGAATGTCTTAGTGTTGCGAGGGCAACAGTGGAAGGTTGATAAATTCTGGTTGAAGAGTTTGATTTCACGAAGAAGTGCTTGAAGTAGGTGGCCATAAGCATATTGCATTGTTGACGATCGATTGAAGATGCGGTAATTGGGTTTCCTATATGGAGATATCATGAATAATCACCACATACGGAATACTGGAATGTGTTCACACAGATGTTTTGGGAACTTACAAAGACTGCATCTTTGTAAGGTATGAATTATTTCATCTTTTGAAGAAAACTTCGTAAGTATGGGGTACACCATACATTTGCATGTGATGAAATATTGAACTCCGCATTGAAAGAAGAAATGTAAGAATGTGAAGAAGTGGGATGGAGGAAGAGCTCAAATTTAACAAGTGAAGTGGTGAGTTGAAGTCAAAGACTATATCCTACAAGTTGAAGCAAATGTGCAAACAATTGAATCTTGCAAGTTTGAAGAATATGTGCATGTGAAAATTTATGAAGTCGAAGGCGCATCAGGAATTCATAGATAACTGGAATTGCTGAGAAATCAGCAAAGTTACGAAAGAATTGGTGATGTTTAGGATTGGCCATCTTGAACTAAATCAATGACTTACATTTGCAGCATCTTTAGGTGCATTAGTATGTTGGTGTTTTTTAAGACACAGTTGCAGTCCTACCATGGGATCGAATTTGTGAAGCACATGTTGAAGCACATTGCATCCTTAAAAGGAATATGAAACATCATTTGGTGTTGGTGTCGATTTGACATATTTGAACCTTAGACATGGATTCTGGAAGTTGTACCATTACAGCATCTTAGGATGATTAAAGAACTGAAGCCCATTTGTGGGAGTGCAGCATTTTCGGATGATTAAGTATTAAAGCATCATCAGATGATTGGAGAATTGAAGCCCTTTGAGGGATTGAAACATCTTTGGATGATTGGCACCTACGGGTGAGTGAAGTATTGAAGTCCTTTAGTAGGAATTGAAGCATCTACGGATGATTGGCACCTTCGGGTGATTGAAGGCAGTCGAGTACGAATCCGTGGAAGGTGAATGTCGAGATTTCATGCCAAGGTGGAGAATTCAGAGAATAGTGAAGTTGAAGTTGAAGTTGTCCTAAAAATCTTGCCAAGGTGGAGAATTGTTTGATATTAGCTCGATTTTAGGAAACATCAATGTGATTTCCTAAATCAGTTTTGACTGATTTCTAGAATTATGTTTAGACTTCTATCTAAACAAGGATTTCCTATTCTTAGCTAGTTTAGGTTACCTATTTGAAGTAAATATTGGTTTCCTAATTAAAGTAGAACTTTGGTTTCCAAGTATCACCCTATTGTAAGCCTATAAATAAAGGCATAACCTTTAGGTTATAAGTATCTACATCATCTACATCAATCTTGTCTAAACCCTTAGGTTGTAGACATCTCTTCACAAAGAAGAGAAGTAATCTCTCCATTAGCAAGATGTAGATCCTCTCATAGCTTTAGGGCTGAGAGGGTTTTGAAGGTGAGGTTAGAATGTGTAGAAGAAGAAGGGTGTTGAGTGTCACGTGCATCGTGTATTCTCTGATATATGAATGAAGTGAATTTCTGCCCGTGGACGTAGGCACATTGCCGAACCACGTAAAACTTTGTGTCTTTTTTGTTTAATGTGCATTAGCTTCCGTTGAATGTTTAGTTTCTGTTTCTGATGCCAGATCCTGTGAAGCCTTGAGGAACAATATGAACCTCTCGGCACAACATATACTCCAAAAATGCAAACTCAATTACGCAAATTCACAATCAGAATTTGTTTAATTGGTTCCTTTACAACTGAATATTCGACTTTCGATTCATTCGTCGAGGCAATAACGAAAATGATCAATCAAACATTTAAGTCATTAATCTGATAACAAAGGTGTTTCAGTTTCGTATAAAATATGGGTTGAAAAAAAACTTAGCATTTTCTTGATTATCAACGATTAACTGTTCGTCTCCATTAAAGAGGTTAATTGGTTAATTGAGAGGATAACATAAGCAGTTACATAATCTTTAAACATGAAAGTTGAAGATGAAAATACGATTACAATTAAAAATTGAAGACACAATTAATTTATAATTAAAATTGAATGGTTTTTAATGGTATACGGTGATGTACTTGTGTGGGTACTCTCATGGAGTAAGTTTCAAATAGTTGTTTGTTATTTCCATTAACGCCAGTCATTGATCAAAACGTCTCCCGTTGTACTACTAGAGAAAGAACATCTTCCAGATTTTTGGATGAGTTTTAGATTTTAAGTTCAAGGTATATCTGACAATTCATATTTGTTTTAACAAGTCAATCCCTCCACTAACATTTTAACTCCCTCGATCCTCATAATATTTTCCTCCTCAAATCCATTCTTTCCCTCCTATTAACAAGACTCAAATTCTTTGATTACGGACCAAATTTGTTGGAATTTCTTTAATTTCTCAAAGCTTTTTCGGAGGAGAAGGTTGTATTAAAAAGGTGAAAAAAAAAGTTAGACTATGAAAACGCGGGGGTATAACAACACCACCCAATATTTCGTTTGGCAACCCATATGAACTATATCTTAATAATATTCAGAAAGTAAAAACTCAATCAAAGAATAATATCAAAGAGTTTATCTCTTTCTCTTTTAACAATCACAAACTTAAACAGATATGGAAATTGAATCCATAAGTCTAATTGCATGAAGAGAAACTTGGACGGTACCAAAGACCAATATCCAAGATCAATCAAAGTCCTATCCAACAAACAAGGTTGGATTTATCAACGATGATTGATTAACGCACAACCTGTGACATTTCAATTATAAAGATAAACAATATAATGCGGCAAAGAAATAACACAGACACAAGAAATTTGTTAACGAGGAACCGCAAATGCAGAAAAACCCCGGGACCTAGTCCAGAATAAACACACACTGATTATAAGTTGTTACACCAAATTCCTACTACCTATTCAGACTAGATGTAATACCTTCTTCGGCAGTATAAAAGCACCTGTAGAACTCCTAGCAGAACACCGATTCTCTTTAAGAATTCCTCTCGTAAATCTTCTAGCAGAACAAAAATTCTCTTTAGAAGTTTTTCTCGAAAATATTCTAGCAGAATGTTAGTTATCTTTAGAAGATGCAACAACGCCTTTGATACTTTTCGATCTTTTGTTTTCAAAAAACACCGGTTTGATTTTCCTTTAGATGTGAATAAAGGTTTTGGAAATCTTGTGTTTGTTTTGAT
>JAJJMB010003633.1:9496380-9517331 GCA_023531105.1 Papaver atlanticum
TTGTCTACGGCTCCAGCTAGGGCATGCCGAAGAAAAGTGCCCGAAACCATGACAGTTAAAGCATTGTACATCATCATTAGGAGATGTTGCACCTTTAGAAAAACTTTTTTTCCTGTTTCTCAAGATTTTTCTAAATTATCGTGGAGTATCATCCTTAGCATATGGCAAACCAGATTTATCCTTAGAGGATTCAGAATTGTCTGGAGCTTTAAGAGAAATCACCTCTTTTTCAGACCGATGTTCATTATCAAAGATCTTTAACTTTCCAACAAGAGTATTTCAGGAGAGCGTTGAAAGATCGTTTGCTTCTTCAATGGCATGTTTCTTAGACTCGTATCTTGATGGTAGAGACCTGAGAATTTCGCACACAATAACTTTCTCCGGAATAGTTCTTCCTAATGAATATGAGGAGTTAACTATTTGAGAAAGTCTTTGGTTAAACTCATCAAAGGTTTCATCATCAGACATACGAAGGTTTTCCCATTCAGATGCGAGGTTTTGAAGCCTTGCTTCTTTCTCTGCGGTATTCCCTTTAAATACGATTTCTAAGATATCCCAAGCATCTTTAGACTTATTACACGTAGTCAAGTGGTGCTGAAGATCTAGGCTTATGACATGAATAATAGTGTTTAACCCGTCAGAATTATGCCTTGCAGCATTAATCTCGGTTTCACTATAATCGGCTATATATTTCTCAACAGTTGTACCGTCTCTTGTAACTGTTGGAAAATTATATCCTTTTACAACAAGTTTCCATGTCTTAAAGTCACAGGCTTGTAAAAAAGAACACATAGTAATTTTCCACCATAAGTAATTTGTGTCATTGAAGGCTGGCGGTACGTTTATAGAGATAGCACGTATGTCCATAAAAATTAGATTGCTTCAAACACAGACTTATGAGGTCTTAGCGTGTTTTCCTGCTCTGATACCAATTGAAAACGCGGGGGTATAACAACACCACCCAATATTTCGTTCGGCAACCTGTATGAACTATATCTTAATAATATTCCGAGAGTAAAAACTCAATCAAAGAATAATATCAAAGAGTTTATCTCTTTCTCTTTTAACAATCAACTTAAAAAGATATGGAAATTCAATCTGTAAGTCTGATTGTATGAAGAGAAACTTGGACGGTACCAAAGACCAATATCCAAGATCAATCAAAGTCATATTCAACAAACAAGGTCAGATTTATCAACGATGATTGATTAACGCACAACCTGTGATATTTCAATTATAAAGATAAACAATATAATGCGGAAAATAAATAACACAGACACCAGAAATTTTGTTAACGAGGAACCGCAAATGCAGAAAAGCCCTGGGACCTAATCCAGAATAAAAACATACTGATTATAAGTTGTTACACCAAATTCGGACTAGATGTAATACCTTCTTCAGCAGTATTAAAGCACTTGTAGAACTCCTAGCAGAACACCGATTCTCTTTAAGAATTCCTCTCGTAAATCTTCTAGCAGAACACAAATTCTCTTTAGAAGTTTTTCTCGAAAATATTCTAGCAGAATGTTAGTTATCTTTAGAAGATGCAACAACGCCTTTGATACTTTTCGATCTTTTGTTTTCACAAAACACCGGTTTGATTTCCCTTTAGATGTGAATAAAGGTTTTGGAAATCTTGTGTTTGTTTTGATAAAAACAATTACTAGGTAAAAGTAATATCAAGACAAACTTGTAGATTAGGGTTTATTATACTCTTCCAAATTGGAAGAGAAACCTAATTATTTTACAACAAGAACAACTGGAATAAATCTAGAGATATCTTGTTAAAACTTCTTAAGGATTTTTACGAGATACCTTAATCGAAGTTTTTCTTTCTAGCTCCGATTTCGACCAACTAGTGTCGGTATACGATCGAGAACTGAAATCTATCAAAACCTAGGGTTTATGATCAACAACTCTTGAATGGTCTTATATCAGAAGAGAAGACCTTAGAATAGAAAAGAGGTGAAAAACCTAGATTACAAGTTGTGTAACTATCACGAAGATTATTACTAACTCGGCTTTGCGATCCCCAAGGCAAAGACTTTTATCTCACTCTTGTTCACGGAGAACAGAAGACATGGAAAACAACCTTATGAAGCTTACATCAATTTTCCAAAGGGGATAAAAAGGTTTAGCATTCACGAACCCTTTATTTGTAGTGAACAAGTTAGCTTGAAAGTTAAGCAAAGGTAGCTTGAATTCTAAGCAAGTTTCCTTTCTCAAGACTCTCCTAATTTTGGGAGTCTTTCCTAAATTACAATATATCTTGCATAAATAATTAAATGAATAATTACTTTAGCATATATTGTATTTATGTAAATAAATCACAATTTAACTTAGGAAGGAAATCTAAAATATCACAAACAATTTAATATGGTAATCAAATATGTTTGGAGTAATAGTCATCTTGCCTAGATAAGGAAACATCAAAAACTTGACTAAAAAAGGCCTTTAGTCATGTATTTGCGCTCAAGTCCGTGAACTTACAAACAGTTCGTGGATTGTTTCCTATTAACGAACTGCAACAGTAACAGCAACACTTATAACCGTTGCTTGAATAAATCACTCATAACTTCATCGTTATAACTCGGAATTAAGTGATTATTGGCTCGTTGAATTCGTAAGCTCGTTTACTATAACATGAGAACCTTTCCATGGATAAAGGTTATTGTCACAAAATTCGTGGATCAAATAACCTCGAGTATATATACATAAATGTACATTTACCATCATAGGAATTGTTCCATAGAGCGAGCATTTGTTTCGATAGATTAGAAAGGTATAATTTAACAAGAATCCAAATGAAATCAATCACCACATACCTTTTTTGATGAATAACCTGGTTGATGTCTTCTTGTAGTCTTCAATCTTCATCCTTCAAGGATAGCTTCGATTCTACTTCTTAGACCTAATCTAGTCCGAAACTAACTTTAGTACACTAAATCAAGAATGCGCTTTGGAAACTAAATTTGACAACTAACTTGACATACCAACGCTAGTGGGGTCAACCAAGGAAAGCTCTAACAGACTAGCCAACAGTGTACATAAAGCAGTTAACGGTTCTCAACAAACTGAGACTGTAACTTGAAACGAAGACGCAGAGATCCAAATTTTACGCCAACCTGGTCCGCAGACCAAAACTACTAAACACAGCAAAACATATTTCAGCACTTCGACTGCAGAATCCCGATTTTTTAATGCCTGCAGCACATAGCTAAGCCGTCTGGTCAATGACAACGGTTCAATTCGGATCGATGACCCTGCCTATTACTGCATTTTTATGACTGTATCCCACTACAAGAAATGATATGGAAAGAAAAAAAGCTCTGCACGCACTGCACTTCAAAGAACTAACTAGTACTGCAACTCTGGACTGCCTAGAACTGCAATTTTATGAATACCACCCACTGCAGTTCTATAAAATAGCAGATTCTATGACCGTCACTCACTTCACTTCAATGGACCGCCTGGTATTGCAGTTTTATGACTGTCACTCATTGAGACTGAAATCTCATATAAAAGCCAAGAACTCAGCATCCAATATCGTAACAAGAACTCAACATCCAATCTCGCAACCCCCAAAAAAGACTACTGCAATGAACCGTGTATCTTCAGAAACAAGTATTGCTTCTACAGTCGGTAGTAGATTGCAGGTAAGAAAGCAATTCTGAAGAAAAAGACCACATTATATTCTGCAGAGATAAATGTATTCCTATTGGTGACTGAAGTAGGACTTGAAGAAAAACTGTTCAGCAGATAAAGACTAAAGCAAACTCCACCACCCTTTAGTCTGCAAATAACTCATTAATAATGATTAGCTCTATTCTCACTAAAAGGGTAATTCTACCAGCTTTATTCAACATTCCCTTTTTCCAAGTTGCTAACTTTTGCTCCATTCTCACTAAAACCTGCTCCCAAACTGAAACACTTCTTCAATGTGAACCAATCAACATTCCAAGATAAGTAAAAGGTAACTTCTATGTTTTGCAACCAAGTTCCCTGGCTAGAATATCAATAACATCTACATCTCCTATACTAATCATAGTGCTTTTGTCCAAGTTCAACTTCAAACCAGTGATAGTTTTAAAAACCATTAATATAATTAACATCCTTCTAACTTCTTCCACACTTGCATCAATGAAGATTAACGTATCATTTGCAAACTGAAGATGTGATATCATAGTTCCACTTTCCACACTTGAAAACCAGTAAGTTGACCTCTAGTTACTTCATCATTGATCTATTTAGAAAGGATCTCTATAACTAATAAGAAAAGATATGGAGATAATGAATCACCTTGACATAATCCCTTACTTGGCTTAAATTTCTCCGTAGAGCTCTCATTCACCAATATAGACATATGAGAAGGAGAGACGCACCACTTTATCCAAGAAATTCATTTGGTACCGAAATCGTGATTATCCAAGATTGTGAACAGAGATTTTCAATTAACATATCAAAAGCCTTCTCCATATCAATCTTACAAAGAATACCAGGCTTCCTAGCTTTCAACCTACTATCCACACATTCATTAGCGATGAGAACTCCATCAAGAATTTGTTTGTCATGGATAAAAGCACTTTGAAAATCGTATATTAGATCAAGCATCACTTTCTTCAATCTCTCAGCAAGTAATTTTGAAAGAATCTTGTACACGCTTCCAATAAGACTCAGAGGTCTAAAGTCTTTGGAGTACAAGAATCTTCCTTCTTAGGTATAAGGGTGATAAAAGAACAATTGAACCTCCAATCAATAGAGTCGTACCCATGGAAATCTCTAAGAAGATTCATGAGATCATCTTTTAGAGTATTCCAATAACGCTTGTAAAATTCAGCTACAAATCCATCAGGCCCTGGTGCCTTATTACATCCCCTCTTCTTAATTACTCCCCAAACTTCTTCTTATGTAAACTCCCTCTCAATCCAAAACTTTTCCTCCTCCTTCACCTTAGGAAAATAAAGATTTTACATTTGAGAATTAACCTCGTCTTGTTGTGTAAAGAGATTAATGTAATAGCTTCAAATTTCTTCCTTAATAATTTCTTTCTTAATAATGTAATAGCCATAATGATTATTAGTTCTCTATGGAAAAAATTGAAGATAAGCGACCTTAAATGAATGAATTAAAAATTTAAGAAAACTTATTTTTTAGGTGAAATTTCCATATAGAAATTCTTCCATTGTGATCATATCACTCAACATTTCTTTTAATTTCTCAAAGGTATAACGAATAATAGCTTTCCAACGTAACATACTTGATGAAAACGACCCGAAACTGATCAATATCAGATGTTTTGTGATCCAGAAAAACTCAGTTTTGATTACAAAAACTGTGACTGAAAAATAACAGGGTAGTCACCATATATCAGGCCTCTTTAAGTGTCGGTCAATAAATAATACCATGATGTCCCCTCGGGTGTGCAGGTAGGTCCTAACTAATTTTGTATTATACACATAAACAAAAATAGCCATGCTTAAAAAGGAAAGGGTACCAAGTACACCACTAACTTTTTTGTTTGGAAATATGAATGGACAAACTTGTTACAATCAGTAGTATAAATCAGCAGTTGAGATCTTATACTTGATTTGTAAACTTGGCCGACATCAAAAATCAATATCCAAGAATCGACCTAGTATGTACCCGAACTGTATACGAATCAAATTCCAACAAGAACAAGTCTTGTAATCTATAGGTTTTGTATAATTTGAGCTCGAAAAACTATCTAGGTTGTTTAACGTACTACTTCTGGTATTTCTATTATAAGGATAAACAATTTAATGCGAAGAAGAGTAAAACAAGACACCGGAAATCTTGTTAACGAGGAAAACTGCAATGTGCAGGGCCTAGTCTAATCTTGAACACTGCACTGTATTAAGCCGCTATAAATACTAGCCTACTATCATACTTCGGATTGGAATGTAGTTGAGACCGAATTGACCCTACGAGCAATTTAGCTTCTGTTGTGCTCCTTTATGTCTCTTGGATATCGTAATACCCTATGCAAAAAGATTCCCCTAATTGACGTACTTTATAGGCATATGAGTTTCTCCAAGCTCTGTGAAGACTTTTGAGTATTTTACCTCTAACAAATAGCCTATTTGATTTCCTTAAGAGAGATATACAAATAAAGGTAATGGAAAAATCTGTTTGCTTATGAGGGATCTTCAAGGTAAAGAAGATATCAAGAAAAACTCAAACAATTAGGATAGCTTACTCTCATCAAAAGTTACAGAGATGCCTAATCGATTCCACCTCACAAGAACAATCTAAACAAATCAAAAGAGAAGAGTTTTATATATCCATCATATGGAATCACAAAGTCTGGGACGAAAAGCACTTTGTGATTCATATTAATCTTGTTCTTGATGTATAGTTCGAGAATTACAACAATCGATAAGAATAAGATACGGATAACAAAGATCTATCAGGTAAAATATAGTCTGATCGGGCTTCACGAATCCCTTAGTGAAGACTTTCAAATTCATAACCTAACACAGTTTCTTGAGAAGAAACCTAGGTCTTTAGAGGACTACTCTAACCGCAACTAGGATACATAAGTGCCATGATCAAGATTCTAGTATGCAGGTAGACCTAAACTTATATTTATAAAAAAAGTCTTGGTAGCTTCCAGATAAATCTAGGTTTGTGAACATGTTACCATGATTACAAACCAATCAAGCTTAACTTCATTATATACATTAATCATGTAAGCATGTGAGAAGTTTGCCTTAAATCACAAAGAAGAAATGTGCAACTGTATATTAGTAAAAATACACGTTATACACCAAGTGCGTTTCCAAAGAATAATGGTTAAGTTGCTCTATAACCGAAAAACATAAATTGGAGTATAATATCACAAGATCGAAATTAGTTCGTAAGTATTTTGTCGTCTCAGAGTTCAAGAACCTTTTGTTTTAATAAGTTCGCAAACTGTCCAAATCAGTTCATTTACTCAAACACAAAAAACATCCAGGAACCTCTTAAAATCAACTAGTTCGAAAACTGAGGAAATAAATTCGTGTACTAGCGAAATAAAAAGTATCGAGTAACATCTCAAAATCAACCAGCTAGTTTGTAAACTGAACAAATCAGTTCGTGTACGTGAGTTAATTAGAGAATATTCATGAAATATTATTATTTATAAGTGTTAGAGCACTGCTCGGTCGAACTCGCAAGCGTTGCTATCTGAAGCTTGTTTGTCAAGTTAGTTGCCAAAACTATAAGTCTTGATTTCTAGTCTACTTATAGCTATGTCTCGGATTAGGATAGAATGCGTAGTTGAGCTTTAGACTTCACGGCGTTCATCGATTGAAGATGAAGAACTACTAAGGGGAGCTTGTGGAACTTCATCAACAAAAGGTATGTGGAGACTTGAACTCATCTATCACTCAGAAGTCTATTTCTATTATATCTCCTATTGAGACAAAAGTCATATAACTATATATACTTTATATCATACACATTTGATATTTCGAGATGAGTTTAACTCGCTTACATATTTTGGTAAGCTTTCGCTTTAACCAAGTACATCTTTTATTTTTGATGAAAGTCAAAAGATGATCATGTGAAAACCGCCCGGTAACATCTTACATGATTTGTGTGAAACAGTCATTTGATGTAGACTCGTAATGTTTCATATTGATCTATTAATCACTTGAAAATTGCTTTGAAGCTAATAGTTTGTGTGAGACAGCTATCCCCGTCTTTTAAGAATGTTTCAATGATTAAAATGGAGTTTAGAACAATTAACCATTGATTGGATGTAGCACAGTATGCGTACTTGTATGCTAACTGTTGCAAGTTATTCCAAGTTTGGGAACCATATTCTGCATACCTGTATGCGTACTGGTTTGATAGTTGAAGTCCGGGAACTTAGTATGCATACCCGTATGCGTAACGGCGTAATAGTTCAAGTCCGGGAATTCAACTGAGTTTGGTTGTACGACAGTATGCGTATGATAAACGCATTTGTGTGTCTATTTTGATCTCGAATTTTTATATTGTTAGTACCCATTTTTGTACTTATTATGGTGTTTTTGTAGGTGTTATTGGAGAATGAGTTTTTGCGGGAAAATTGGCTCGAAAAGTGATGTTTGCACCCTCGGGAGGAATTACTAAAAACACCCTAAAGATTTGCTAAAAGCACCCCAAGGAAATTTATTACGTGCACCCCAAAAATTATTATTTCCACCCCACTTGCTAAAGGCACCCCCAATCCGGATTAGGGGAGGTCGTCCCTTAGTTTTTGAATTTTGTAAACTGGCGGGAAAAAGTGTTTTAAACTGCAGAATTTAGAGTTTGACCGTTAAACGATTTTGGAGAGATTCAATCGCTGAATTCTCTTGGGCTAGGCTTGAGTGGACTAAACATGGCATGTATAGGTGTTCGATTCAGTTGAGTTGGACTGGATCATCGAGATTTGATGAAACAGAGGAGGAGTAATACTCGGGTCTCTGTGGATTGAGTTTGGGCGAGTTTTAGTCGGAGTTCTTCTCGGATTTTGGTTTGCATTAGCCTGTTTCGGTAAAACATGATTCGTAATGAAGTTAATTTCGTAAAGAGAAAAAGATTGTAATTTATAAACAGGTGAAACAGGGGAGTAGTTGTTCACGGATTTTATGTTCGGATAAATTTGGTAGTACGTGGGGAATAGGCTAGTGAATATCTCCTTCTGGATTCGAATCTATCAACAAAGGAGAATTAGGACTAAAAAGGGAAACGCGTGAAGAAAATATGGAAGTTATATCTATAACTTTTTGTAGCTTCCAGAAAAATCTAGGTTTGTGAACTTGTTACCATGATTACACATTACTTTGTTACCAAGCAAGCTTAACTTCATTATATACATTAATCATGTAAGCATGTGAGAAGTTTGCCTTAAATCACAAAGAAGAAATGTGCAACTGTATATTAGTCAAAATACACGTTATGCACCAAGTGGTTTTCCAAAGAATAATGGTTAAGTTGTTTAATATAATATCACAAGACCGAAAAACATAAATTGATGTATAATATCACAAGACCGAAATTAGTTCGTAAGTATTTTGTCGTCTCAGAGTTAAAGAACCTTTTGTTTTAATAAGTTCGCACACTGTCCAAATCAGTTCATAGACTCAAATACAAAAAGCATCCAGGAACCTCTTAAAATCAACTAGTTTGAAAAATAAGGAAATAAATTCGTGTACTAGCGAAATAAAAAGTATCGAGTAACATCTAAAAATCAACCAGCTAGTTTGTAAACTGAACAAATCAGTTCGTGTACGTGAGTTAATTAAAGAATATTCATGAAATCTTATTATTTATAAGTTTTAGAGCGCTGCTCGGTCGAACTCGCAAGCGTTGCTGTTTCAAGCTTGTTTGTCAAGTTTAGTTGCCAAAACTATAAGTTTTGATTTCTAGTCTATTTATAGCTATGTCTCGGATTAGGATAGAATGTGTAATTGAGCTTTAGACTTCACGGTGTTCATCGATTGGAGACGAAGAACTACTAAGGGGAGCTTGTGGAACTTCATCAACAAAAGGTATGTGGAGAGTTGGACTCATCTATCACTCAGAAGTCTATTTCTATTTTATCTCCTATTGAGAAAAAAGTCGTATAGCTATATAGACTTTATATCATACACATTTGATATTTCGAGATGAGTTTAACTCGCTTACATATTTTTCGAAATATGTGTTGGTCAGCTTTCACTTAAACCAAGTTCATCTTTTATTCTTGACGAAAGTCAAAAGATGATCATGTGAAAATCGCCTTGTACATCTTACATGATTTGTGTGAGACAGTCATTTGATGTAGACTCGAAATGTTTCGTATTGATCTATTAATTACTTGAAAATTTCTTTGAAGCTAATAGTTTGTGTAAGACAGTTATTCCCGTCTTTTCAGAATGTTTAAATGATTAAAATGGACTTTAGAACAATTAACCGTTGATTGGATATAGTACAGTATGCGTACTTGTATGCTTACTGTTGCAAGTTATTCCAAGTCTGGGAACCATAGTATGCATACCCGTATGCGTACTGGTTTGATAGTTGAAGTCGGGGAACTTAGTATGCATACCCGTATGAGTACCGGCGTAAAAATTGAAGTCCGGGAATCGAACTGAGTTTGGTTGTACGACAGTATGCGTACTCGTTCGCATACTGGCGAACCCAGACCAAGTCCGGCTACTTAGGTATGCGTACCCGTTTGCATACTTGAGTGGTTAAGTTCTAAAATCGGTTTGTTCATGAACAAATACATTTATATAATTAAGAATGCAATCTTTTGCAAACCGCGGCTATAATGTTCATGAATTGATTCGAGTGAATCAAAATCGATTTTGCTTCAATTGTGTCTTATATACTTCTATGAGAATATAAACAATTGAACAACTCTAGAACTAGTTGTGATTGAGATGAACAAGGTTGATATGAAAGTGTTCATATGGATAACTTCGGTTAACTATTGTTGAGCCAACAAAGTGTACACGTTTAGGTACGGTTACCCATATCTAAATGAAGTCACTTTTCATTTGTGTGTAACAAGCTAAGTTCGATCTAACAGTTGGAAGATATTAGCTTGAATCTAATCAGGTTTTCATCTAATGGTGAATATTGAATGCTTTGTTACAAGGTAGAATTGATTGCAAACCCTGATTTGAAGACTATATAAGGGAGAACTCTAGCAACTGGGAAACCTAATCCCCACGCCTCCTGTGTGATACTAGTTGTGACTAGAGTCGATTCTCCTTTAACCTAAGTTTTTCTAAAACCATTATAGGTTAACGACTTAAAGACTTCATTGGGATTCTGAAGCCAGACCCAACTATTTTCTTTGTAGTTGCGTGTTCTGATCTTACTTTGTTCTATCGTATTGAGTACTATCTTTTCTAAGATTTGCTCGAGATTCAATCTCTGATAGGTAAGATAAGAAGTAGTCACAAACATCTTCGTCTCATCGTTTGTGATTCCACAATATCTTGTTTCGCTACCATACGATTAAGATTATTGTGAGGTGATTGATATTACTAGAATTTTTTTCGGGAATATAAGTCCGGTATATCAATTGGTTCCTGTTCAACTTGATTTATCGAAAGACGGAACAAAAAACTCGTAGGTATTTCTGCAGAAGACAGATTTATTTATTCAATAGACTTTTCTGTGTGAGACAGATTTGCTTATCAAGTCTTCGACTTTGGGTCGTAGCAACTCTTAGTTGTGGGTGAGATCAGCTAAGGGAATCAAGTGCTTAGAGTCCTGCTGGGATTCAGAGGCGTAAGGAACGCGACTGTACCTTAATCAGTGTGAGATTGGTTAGGGCTCAACTACATTCCAGTCCGAATTTAACTTGTAATAGGCTGGATTTTGTAGTGGCTTAATACAGTATGGTGTTCAAATCTGGACTAGGTCCCGGGGGTTTTCTGCATTTGCGGTTTCCTCGTTAACAAATTTCTGGTGTCTGTGTTATTTCTTTTCTGCATTATATTTTTATATAATTGAAATATCATAGGTTGTGCGTAGTTCAATCAATTAGATATTCCAACCTTTGGTTGTTGATATAAATTGATTGGCACTTGAACATTGGTCTTTGGTACCGTTCAAGTTGTTTCTCATAATAATTAGGCTTGCGGATTTCTATCTGTTTGATTTGTTGATTACATTGAGAAACAGAGATATAACTCTTGGATGTATTTTTCTTGATTGAGTCGGATTGTCTAGTTGATTCTCTTGGAAGTATATTGGAGTTAGTCCATACAGATCGCCGAAATGAAATATTGGGTGTGGTTGTTAGACCCCCGCTTTTTCAATAAATTCCAAGTTCGTGAACTGATCAAATCAGTTCGTGAACATAAATAACTAATTTGACAACTCCTTATGAACTTAATTACGCAATTGCAATATGTTGAACAATAAATTGCTCTCAACCTATTATGTGATATGTTATTTGTTGTTTGAATTTAAGATTCGAGTTTTACCAAGTAAGAGCTTATTCTCGAGATTTCTTTTTGCAATGTTCATCATAATACTGAAGTTATAAGACATATCTTAGTAGAGAGAATGGTAGATAATATGAGTATTATGATAGTTAGTCTTCATATACCTTTGTTGACATACACATCTCAGTTGTTCTTCAGTCTTCAATCTTCAAGGTAGATTGATGAAATCTGATACTCAACCACCATTCTCTATTCCAAGTCCGAGTATGACCTAAGTATACTATAAATCAAGATGTAATTTTGATCAACTAAATTTGATAACAAGTTTGACATATCAATACTTGTGAGTTTGACCAGGCGATGTTCTAACACTGCTACGTTGATCATGGGTTGCATCTGCGCTCTGTGCCATCTTTCACAAATGTGGGGCTTCTTGACCCGTAGACTAACATTAGACTAGTATTTTGGGTCATGTGGGTCCCTTTATGTAACAGGCAGGACAAACGTCTGTTTAAAATTTTTCAAAAAATAAAACAAACTAAAAACTGAAGACCGCCTAACTTACTTAGTATAAAAATTGGAAATCTTGGAATTTCAAAAAAGAATCGGTGATGGCTACAATATGCGAAGGTAGCGATCTATCTATATAATCTGAAGTCTTCTTTTTATCACTCCAATTTCTTTCATTTCTCCCCAAAATAATCTTGTTACATTTCTTTGTGAATAAAGTTGTTAATAATTTAAGAAAATGAAAACTAAATATACACCTCAATGGCAGGCTAAATAGTCTATATGCAACCATTCTTGAATGCTTCAAACTAAAACAAGTCAAGCAAGTTTGAACTCGTATTAAAACGTTCGTTGCGAACATCTTGTGGTGTATTTTTTCTGAACTAAGGTTGTATATTTTGCCCGACGGTTCAAGGCCTTGAATGACCGACTTGAATTTTGGATAAACAATGGATCATCATGAATTGGTCCAACTCCACCCATTCAAATAGTAAAGCGAACATGGGTAATGAGTCAAATTTATTTGTTTGTTTGTTTGTTTTAAATGGTGAGAGTTAGAGTCACGTAGAAAAACAAGAATACATAAGTATATTTTTGATTGATATCCCTTGTTATCCAATATAATCTTTTGTTTAGGTTATCACTCATCGTCGATACCAATTTTGTATCCATATTAACAAGTGATCGGATTATAAGCCATCATAGCAAATTACAGGTCATAATGCAGATTTTGGGTCGAATGTATAATTTGGTTACACAATAATTTGCGTCACATGATAAATTTGAAGTTACTAAACAACTTTTAGGTTATGTTGGTTTGCATCACGTTGAAATATTTCATATTATGTGGTTCGGATTTGGGATACGATATATATTTAAAATCGGTAATATATTGTGGGTCATGACATAAATTTTGGTTTACAAAGATAGATTTCAGATCACAATGATATATCTGGAGTTAAGGTACAAATATTAAATAATAAAAAACGATCACGATAATGATGAGTCAGATATTGAGTCATTCAACAAATTTGGATCACAAGTGAAGAGCTTATTTTATAAAAAACGAAGAAGATATGAGGTGGACCGTTAAAACAGAAAAGTCAGTCTATAGTATGAAATTTTGTTATTGATATTTTTTACAAATACGTTCCACACAACATACTGTGTACCATTTGATAGACGATATTACTAATGGGGGATTGTCCTTGCCATTTTTTGTAATTAGTTTTTTCCTTTTTACTTTAGCTAGCAAACAATTTTTTTAGCTAGTTAGATTTTCTTAAGAAAAAAATAAATAAATTAATAGAACACATTAAAGTAAATGATATACTTTAGTGAATTTTTCTTTTTAAATAAATGATTATAAAAAGTTTCCTTAAAAAGAGATTTTTTGTTGTTGAAAGAAACACTATTCCCAAAATAAAATAAAAATTATAAAACACATAAAATAATTGATTACAAAAGCTTTGCTAATCTTGGGCATATATCAATTATTTGGAACCTATCACTAGAAGACAAAATCAGGTCATTTTGAAGTAAACTCAAAAACCCCTTAACCAACTGTTTTCGTTAATGGCTAATTTATCTCTGATTAATTAGTGTTAATTAATTTAATTATTAGTTAAATAATCGTGTTAAACGTGAAATTGACTAGTTTTGATTAATTATCAAAACATGAAAAAATAATTTATTTGAAAATTTTCAAAATTTTGGAAGAACAATCGGCAAATGTGATACATACATATTGATTGTTGTACGTTGATGTTCTTGATCCATGAAGAACATCATCCGGGATCATTATATGTTCTTCATTTTTATAGTAGTCTGTTCTTGATATTATTAATCCATGAAAAACAACAATCAATAATCGGCACATGTACTTCATTTTTATGGCCGATTGATCTTGATGTTCTTGATCCATGAATAACATCCACCTCGAATCAACATATGATCTTTATTTTTATAGCCGATTGGTCTTGATGTTCTTGATCCATGAAGAACATAAACCTAGAATCGACATATGTTCTTCATTTTTATGGTTCATTAATCATAATCGGTTGATACAATCCTCCATGAGTGCCGATTGTAAAAAAAATATTCAAAAATGATGACTTTTAAATAAAAGTATGTCCATAATCGGTGGATATACCTGCCCCCATATACCGATTCTAAGAAACTATTCAAGAGTTTTCTTGCAAAATTTCTTTGCCAGAATCGGTTTACATATCTGCTCTTATCAAGCGATTGTAAATCTAGCCATTTCTTGGACTGTTTTGCTCGTAACTTCTTCATCTGATGTCGGAATGACCCCATTCTTTTTGCGTTGAACTCGAGGACTTTCATTCTCTATATTATACAAATAAAAAAAATTATGTGTTTGAACAAATTCTAATTGGTCTTGGATCTAAGATTCCAACTTTGCATACCATATTCTTAAATCAAGAAAAATTGGGCATTTCCTTTAACCAGAATCGATCTATATGAATGTCCACATCGACTGATTCTGGGTTTGATGTTCTTCAAGCATGAAGAACATCAATAACAATCAGTTGACGTGGTTATAGAAATTGGTCAATATGGACATGAACATCGACAAATTGTGGTTAAACACAGAACACCTAGATTCTTTGTAATTCTGAATTTTGAATGGACATACCAATCACAAGTATAATTAAAGTAATGGGTTGCAATCGACGATGTTTAGTTTGAAATAAAATTTATTTTATATCGGTCGATGTGAATCGATTGATGTAGTCAGATTTTAATTTTAGTTTGTGAGGGGAGTGATTTGATTAGTTTAAATTTTAGAAGGATAAGGCTTAGAATTATGTTTTAATAATGAGGGTAATTTAGTACTTTTATGTAGTCTTTTCTATGAAAGAGAAGAACCCTCAGAACGTTACATAATTCATTAGCCGATTATGAAAATCGGGAGCAATTACATGAATTTTCAAGATCATAACATAATCATCATATCCATAATATCTCCACCAATTCTTGACTAACCATCATAAGTTTGCAGATTTAAAAACCTTTTCAAAAATCCCAAAGGACCAAATTGTATCATAGGGTCTAATTAGTTTTGAATCAAAACTAAGTTGTTTGACTGTGCAAAGCAATGGCTTTGATCAAATCCAACCCCGTGATTTCAAGAACATGTAAACTAGGCTTACATGAACTAAGGTTTTTATAGTAACATTGTCTTACAACTAATTCAAAGTAACAGGAGCAGTAGCAGGGTTTTGAGTAACATGAGAAGTAACTGGGTCTTGAGTAACAGGAACAGTAACTGGGATTTCTTGAATCGGTCTTTTGAAGTCTGGATCGGGATGAATCGGCCCAACTCGACGTTGGAGTCTTTGTAACAATTGATATAATTGATGAACTTGTTGATGGTCTTGGTTTTCCTGCTTTATCGACTACTGGAAGATATTGATATAATTCAATATCTTGAGTAGCCGATAAAGTTGATACTCGTAGGAGATCAAGTTCCTGCCAGAAAGTTATTGCATCAAAGATGAGGTGACAATCCACTCGAAGTGGATTATCATTAAACTTGCAGTGAAAATCAAAGGGGAAGACCCCAAGATTCTCATCTTTTTCGGCTGAAAAAAACGAGATTTCTCCGGAGGACACAATTGAACTTTTTTACCCATCGGAGAAGATGAAAATCAACATCAGAGTTAATGCAAACGAACAACAAAAAATATACAACCAACCAGAGTATTAAAGTGAAGAAAGGATCACAAGATCGAAGGTCACAGGAACAAAGTAAGGAAACATAAAATCTAGTAAAATCCCCATAACTATAGTAGAATTGAAAACATAATTCATTAAAATTAAAACTAAGACATGTAAGTCTAAATCAGAATCAAACCCAACAACAAAGTCAATAACAGATTTACCCATAGTTGCTGGAGAAAAATCTGAAGCTAGTGATGAAAAAGCTTCGACTTGGTGGGAAATCAAAGGAGAAGACGCTGATATACCTTGATTTCTTATCATAAGAGCACAAAACATATTAACTTTCAGACACAAAGGCCCAAAGAACCAAATCCAGACAGATTCTAGCCGAAAACAAAGGAAAAAATATTTCTAAAAAGTACAGGGAATAAAGAACATAAAGAAAATGATTTGATGAGTATGTCTACTCAAATCAGCTCCAAAGGAGTCGATCAGAGCAGGGGAGGTTTTAGACGGCTAGGATTTGCATTGCTCTGCTTTATGAAAGAAAAAATCATAAAGCATTAAGAGTATTCATAACTTTGATCTAGCCTAGACACCCCTTTTTCCAAACAAAAGCCATATCCTAAAAATTAACTAGGTACAAAGAGAACTAGAGTAGAGACAAAATGTTAGATGGCTTATGTAAGGAAAAAAAAAGAGGAGTGATAGACTGACCGCATTTCTCTTTAGAGAAACGACCCGAAAAAGATCTAACGGTGGCTAGAGTAAAGGTTATAACATTGGGATGCTAATGATTTTTAGTGGGTCTCATTGCATGTCTCACCCGATGGTTTATTGGGGATAAACTTTTCGGTCATTCTAGCATTTTCGAAAAAAAATATACACATAAACAATGTTTAGACGACATGTATAAAATAGTTGAAACCTCGCGGATGAATAATGAATGCTCCATTCAAAGGAGTTGCTCATTTTTCACAGGAAATGCTTTGACGACGAATGTTTGGCAAACAGGAGCCGAAGCAATCCTAGACAAGAGTGTCAATTGCACTACTCTCTACTAAATTTGCAAGCTTGATTCCAAGCCGGAAGTCAACATGATTTATATGGTTTGGTAACTGCTCTACTAGGGGCTGGTACCATTCTGTTGATCCAATGGTTAGGATCGCCATGATTTTTTTGTCCTATATGGAATGGTATAAACCCTTAATAGAGCTGGTATCATCCCGTATAAATTATGAGAAGTCTATCTCTTTTGCCCTTTCCCATTTTGGTAACCAGACTCCCCACAAACCCAATCCACCTACCAATCTACTGTACCACCACTTAGAGTCATGCGTTAGGGGGCATGCTCCTTCATGGCATGCTAAATCAAAATCTTCAACGGTCACACTTAGTGACCGAATAAGGGCTTACTAAAAAGCCGACAGGTGTAGGTACATGTATAGTGCTTCCTATGAAATAAAGCCGAAAGGGAAACCCACGCTCGAGAACAAGACCCTTTTGTCTTTATTCGTTGAACTAGCTCTACCCCATCATCTTGATGGACCCCGAAAATATCTCCTCCTAATTACTAAAATGCCCTGATAACAAAGTATAAACGATTTTGATTGATGGTGAGATAATGGGATTTTCACAGACCAAAAAGGCCACATATGAATTTGATATGACAACTATGTCCTCACTTTGATGTGCCAAGTGATTCTTAATTCTTAAACCCATTGGGGAAAATGGTCTGGTTTCTTAATTTGGAGTACAACCACAAATGGACAATCTGCCGTTTGAAGGAATGTTTTAGTTTGAGATAATATACATAGATGCATAAATAGTTGATGCATCCCCCTCTATTTAAAGGATTAGAGGTTACAATTTTGGGAGATTTTAGTATTCCAATTATGCCAAACATAATGGTGTGTTTGGCGAGAATAATTTAATTAATTCTTTCTTCTTGTTCAACCATTTATATTATTAACATGCATTCATGTTTGGACATTCCATGTTAGTTTAAGTTTATTGATTAGAATCATTAACATATTTCTTTTTGTATTCGTTAGAACTTAGGGTACCTGGTGTTGATATCCATTGCAGTGGATTTTTTTTTCTTTTTGAAGAACACGAATAGATATATACTATTTCACATTTTTAATGCCATTTTTTTCTTTCTTTGATGCCATGTTCCACAAAATAATGACTGTGTTTCTCTTAATTTAACTTCAAAATAAGATAGAAAAAGGGCAGTAAAGTCAGGTAGATAACTCTCAAGGTTATCCACTTCCCATTAAAATAACCCAGGGACAATTCCGTAATTGACTGGGATACGGTAAATTGATCTGCACACCTCACAAGGAGCACGAACTTCATTTCAATATTTAAATCCAACTCTGAGTTAGTTTCAGATCCGCCTTTCTCGTATTTCATATCTCAGTTTATAGAGTTTTAAGGTGCTCTTATAAAAACAACAAGAATAGGTTAACAAAATCACCACCTGTAGAGAAAAGAAGCAGTTTAACAAAAATTACACCACCATTTTTAGATCAACTTCACCAATCTCCTCTTCACCACATCTTCTTCTTCATTTTTGGTGTGTTTTTTTTTTTTTTTTTTTTTACAGTATAATCCAGTGAGAAACGAAGAAGTTTATCACTAGGGTTTCACTTCTCAAACATCCTCCCTTTGGTTTTACAGTTCAGATACTCAGATCTAAAATCTCTACAGTGATTTTATCGTTTTACACCTGGATCTACATTTTAAACGAGTGATTTCATTTGTTTTGATCATTTTCTAGAGATGGAGACACTAGTTATAGCTCAACATAGAAGTCAGTATTATGGAGGAAGTAGTAGTAGATCTCATCAAGGTTCTTCAGATGGGTTCGGTGGTTCTTCATCTCCTTCTTCAAGTGGTTGTTTCAGAGGAATTAATTGCAGAACTTTTCATCAATCTGGTGGTGGTGTTGGTGGTTCAGCAGGTATATTACCAACTCCTTCTCCCTTCAAATCATTTAACCCTCAGTCTTTCTCATCACCAAAAACACCCAAATCTGTTAAAAATCCTAATTTTGATGATGAAACCAAATTTACTTCTTCATCTCCACCCATTACTATAAGTTGTATTAAAGATAGACTTTTTAGTAGTGATGATTTTACTTGTTGTTCAGAACTATGGGCTGGTCCTGCTTATTCTAACTCACCACCACCAAGTTCATTACCTTTACCTAAATTTTCACTTAGACCTAAACGTAGTGTTTCATTACCTGTTTCTTCTTCTGATGAAAAAATTGAAATGATTCATCAGTTTGCTAAGTCTGCACCACCTTCGCCTACCAGAGAATCAGCAAAACTAGATAAAAATGATATCTTTGAGAGTATTGATTTTGCAACTAAAGATCTTTGCCGTATCCTTAATTTGGATATTGGAAAGAATGATTGATGGTAATGAGTTTAGGTTACTTCTGTTGTATATATATCTTCTTTTCAACTTTGAGTTAGTGGAGGTAATTTTGTATATTGGGGAGAATAGCTCGGTGGTGGTTAGATATAGTCTATATTAGTTGCAGTGTAAGGTGGTGGTCTTTATATCAAATTTACGGTAGTTGTGGTGGTAGAAGAACAGAAACGACAGAGTTTTAGATGGTGGATTAAACACGGTGGCTTGTAAATTTATGGGTTTGAAGAAGATAAGTGAAGTACTGGGTATATGGAGTTTGAGTTTTAAATTGCATTTGAGTAATGGTTGGTTAAATGAGAACTCGGATAGTTGTAAGGTTCATGCCTCCGGTTGATCCAGCTCAATCGTGATATACATTCCTTGATGGTTGCTGGAGCCCTCAATTCCCCAGGTTCTATAAATATTGCTCTCTAATTGGTGTGTTAAGGTCAGAATTCATATACCATGTGTATTCTATAGGTTATGTAGGTTTTTCTTAATTTCTCATTTTCTGGTAGTCATTCTATTCCTTATAGATTTCCAAACTTCAATCTCATCCTTCTACAATCTATTCTTAATGTTCAGGTTAGATGGCACAGATAAACTTCTCTACAATAGTCTCTTTTCTATTGCCTGTATTGTCTGCTTATGTCTCATATCTCCTATTCCTGAACTATACCTTTTCTTTTCTTTTTTGCTAATGTCTGACATCTTTGATCACGTCTGCAAGGCATTCACCTCCCTTTCCCCCCTTTTCTAGTTTTAAAGAGGGAAAAGTGGGGAGAGGGGATCTGAATAGTATCCTGTTTTCTTCCCACCTTTTCTGGTTTCAATATATAGTATAGCCAATAATGTGCCATCCTCTTTTGTAAGCCTCATCACTAGTGTATTTGTTTGATTTAGTCCAGTCCACATGTTTCCTTATGAAGGTGATCAGTAATTTTCTTTCTACGCATCTCGTCTAGTCCAGTTCAGTTCTCTCTTAGTGTTGCTCTTTCCAGTTCTCTTTTCGGTGGTGGCTTTAATGGTTTTCATTTTGGAGATCACAGATCACCCGCTCCTGTTCAGAAGGTGAAAGCCCTCTCTCGTCTTTTCCATGTTCTTTGAGAATTATGTGATCCACCTGGTCGAATGTCTAATTCATGCTGTTATTTATGAAACAGGGATGATCCATGGATTGGAAAGAAGAATCTTCTGGAGATATTTCCCTACTCTGAAGTATGTTTTATTTTGTTAAGTTTTTTTCTTTTTAAATGTTCCTGCAAGGGGAGACAATATGTAAAATCCTTGGGTGGGGGTGGTGAAGCTTGTGTTATCAGAGCTACGACTGTTTGGATATGCTTTTGCTCTCTCTTGCATAGTACTAGTCTTTGTAGTTATAATAATGTTTCAGAATGTTGATCTAGA
>JAJJMB010003633.1:9517341-9575442 GCA_023531105.1 Papaver atlanticum
GTACTAGTCTTTGTAGTTATAATAATGTTTCAGAATGTTGATCTAGAGTTGACAAGATGATTCAGTTCTCTTTATAAGAATCTTAATTATTCTGCACGTTTATTTGCATCTCTTAGTTATTTGTTCCTCTCAATGACATTTGGTATATTAGCCTAGTGTTATTTTGCCTCTATTCTCTTTCAGCGATGCAGTGCGCCGTTATTGGTGTTATTCAGTATTGTGCATTTGGGTGGTTTTTTGTTCCCTGTCTGGTACTTCTGTAGCTCCTCTTTGTTCTTATTATTTCAGAAACTGGATGCCTTGTTTCATCATGTTCATCATTTGTTTCATATGATCTGTATTTTTCTACATTGACAAAATGTTGTATGAAACACATCAATAGACTTAATCTGTTAGTTCGTTTCTGATAGGTTAGGTGTCTGATAGGTTAGGTGTCGACACACGTGTTGCTAGGTCTACTTGCAATGTGTGCGTTCAGTTCTGGCAGTTAGCTTAGCCGGCTAATGTTAATATAGTGGGGCTGCCAAGTTGCTAGGTCTACTTAATCTGTTGTATGAGTTCAATAGTGGCGTAAGTCTGAGTCTCTTCTTCTTCACTTAAAGTCCCCCAGACTGTATCTTCTTACAATGCCAAGTTGCCCAAGCAGTCTTTGTAAGAGGTGTGGCGCTTAGTTGGATCAAATTAGGTAAAGAGTATGTAATTCCTTGAAAATGGGAGCAAGAGTTGTTTTAGTTTAGGTCATTTGCTATCAAAGAAGATCCATTACTGAACACCATGTTACTATTTTTCCCATGTATGGCAACCTCCTAATGCTAACATATCATTGAAATTAAAAAATTAAGGATGATGCCGGGGAAAGAGGTCTGTTTTTGAGCAAATTGTGGATGATGCCGGGGAAAGAGGTCTGTTTTTGAGCTCTCCCTGCATGGAAAGCTCACATGCTGCAGTAGCAAGAGCTCATCAATCAAAATTAGAACTAGAATCCTTGCTTATTCTACCCCTACATGCTCCGAGTTGGCTCTGAATAAAGAATTATCACTGTAGAAAAAGAAAGCTTACTCATCCCATGGAGGCTGAGTAATTTGGTTAAGAAGATAATGGAAGCGAGTTTTAGCTCAATTTGGTTCCAACAAGTTAACAGGGATGCCGATACTATGGCTCATATCTTTGCAACATTCGGAATGCCAACCACAGTGAAGATTAGTGGCTCTCTTCTCATTGCGGGGACGCTTGTCTTTGTCTGTTAACGAATATAGACACCTTTGAAGAAACACCTTTGTAAACAAGGGGCTGGTTCCCTTTAGGTTCCTATTTAGCAACTCCTTGAATTGAAGAAAAGGTTTTGCGGAAAAGACATAAAAGAAGCTTGATATATACAAAGTCACTGTGAGTAAACATTAAACTTGCAACAACATCATCAAAGTTCAGAACAACTTGAATTTAAACAACAAATATTCAGTCAACAAAAAGCACAAAAAAGGTGAAATTCTCATAAGAGATGAGATCTCTGCATATATGTTGTTTCAGAAGTATTTCAGCTTGAATATTGCATCTGTCAAGGATAACAAACTAAGTTGGGTGACTGGAGCGGACTTCTGAACGAGTACTGTATTCCTGCTGGACAAATGAAGATGGTACCACCGAAAACTGCTGCTCAATTTCTGCAACAACTCTTGCAAGTCTCATCTTCAAAAACTCTATTGCTGTAAAGAGCAGTCTTGAATTCTCTAGTATCGAGCTTCTTCTGTATTCAAGTAGCCAAGTGTTTGATTCCAATTGCACAGCTGATGCACTCATTCTCTGAAGCAACCATGTTGAACTGTTTGAATTTCGCACCGAATACCCTAATTGTCCATTAGGCCACTAGTTCACAGAAAGAAATAAGAAGATCAATCACGAGTTGAGATGGTTGGACAAACTTATCTGAAAGTTAAAGGGGACCTAAAAATGAAAACCATGGGACTACCTCTGTTACTCTGCCGGATAAAATGGTGACTGATCGAGAAGAAAACCCAGTTGAAAGCAATCCTGCAGTTTGCAGTGGCCATCCCCAGATACTCACTTCCTCAGCCATGGATTCGTAGAGCTTACACCGCGAAACTACCAGCGAGTCCTTCTGCACTCAAGTTTCCATTAAATTTGTTACTTTCCAGTGAAACCAATTAGGGTATTAATAAAAAATCTGCAAAAAAAGAAAAGATTTTTTTTTTTTCCCACGGGATAAGAATTTTTTTTTTGTTACCAGATTCAGTTCCCAAATAAAGTCTTTAGATCTGCAACTTGATATCTTTCCTGAAACAGCTTCACCGAGTTTTCTCTGTAAAAACCCTAACTTATCATTCAAATCACGGCCAACCCAAGATTGTTTCCCAATAAAATTCACAGTCTCCGGCGATAGTGTTGGCTGCAAAAGCTCCGAAACCAACCAAGAAAACCCAGAATCAACCGCAAAAATCAAACAAAATCCCACAAATATCTTCCAAAGATTGGACCTTGAAACCCAAGATTTCTTCCCTACTTTTTTGATTGGTTTCTCCAAGGAAGGAAAGGATTTTACTGTAGATTTAAGAGGTGGGGTTATCAGAATCGGTTGAAAACTACTACCTTGTTTGGGTGTTGATAAAATTGATTGATTATAAGAGATTGGGGTTCTTTCCACAGAAGATCTTAATTTTGATGATGATGATGCAGATATCTTTGTTAAAGAACTCTTTTGAATACTCATTGGCATTAGATCAAGTGTAGCATTGATACTTGCTAAACAAATCTCACAATCACAATTTGTATCTTTTCTACATCCTGGAAAATAACAGCTATCTCTTTCTTCCATTGTTGTGCTTGATCTAGTACCTGAAGATGATGACGATGATGATGTTAGACCAGTCTTCATGGCTTTCTTCTTTGTTTCTCTCTACTGTTTTTCTCTGTCTCTTTATGCCTGATCTCTCAGAGAATAAGGTTTTAATTCGAGAATAAAAAAGGCAATTTGGAATTCAAATTATCCAACGGTCATATTTTAAACGGACAGTAAATGAAAATTTTCATTCCTGAAATAGAACATTTAATTTTTTAAAAACGAATCCTATGGGTTGACCAAAAGTCAACTTCGACTTGACTTCTTATGGGCCTTGAGCAAGAGCTCATTTCTTCTTGAGACCTGGGTCTAGACTGTGCTTGGTCTGAAAGTTCAGCCTCGGATTTGCATACGCTCCAAAGTTCACCATAGTACAGCTGCGGGAACTCCTATGTACACCATAGATTGACGATTGTTCCTACTTTTTGGAGGCTAGAGCTTGAGGTTCATTTTCTTTTTTGCTTGTTGAGCAATGAGCTCTCCTTGACTGCATCCTGCTCATAATGCCTGAGGTCAATTCCAAGTGTCCAACTATAGTTACTGGTGACATTAACAATGAATCTGCTGTTAGATGAGCTAGCCAAATTTGGATACCAAAGTTTCAGCGAAATGAGAGGTTAAAATAGATACATCAAGGAGCCAAGGAGGCACAAGTGTTACAAACTAAAGAGAGGTCCAGTTATCCTCCACTTCTTGTTTCTTTCAAGAGAGGTCCATGCTATGGCTAACCAGGCTGAATTCAATTGCCTCAATTTATGCTCATATTTGGAAAGCTCAAAAATTACATAATTCAAACAAGAAGTCAAAACATCTAGGAAATTTTCCATTCCAGTCGCCATCGTTCAATGTTTTTAGTACCCCACGGATCCTAGCTAGAACAGCAATCTCTTGTTTGCTCAACTTCTTTATTTAACATACTTGTTGCAGAGATGGTATAACAGTAATTAGCAACATATACTGCCATCGTGGTGGAATTATTATTTTCATTCACTTAATAAAAATATGGACAATGTTTCTGTGGGCAGATTATACTAATGAGAAAAATAATAGGGTGGATGATAATAATTGAGCACATAAGTATATGCTATCCAAGTGGAGTTTTCAGATGACTTTTTATGTTTCCAGTTGCATTCGTAATAATCATAAGCTAAAGGAAAGATCTGTTTCTTGATTTTCTTGGTTTTGAAAAATATCATCTTGGGCCAATTAAGAAATTATTATGACTTTACTAGGCAACCAAAAAATCACTGAAGCAAAAAAAATAAAGAAAGCTCATAACATGATTATTGAAAGAAATTGTACCTATTCATGTCAATGAGAAAAGGTATGTATTGCACTGTATTGCTTATGAAAATTTTGATTATATCCTCAATGATCATGACAAAGAGTGCTACAATATCCAAACTAGTAAAACGAGAAAGATGAGTTATCTCCTACTTGAGAAGTACTAGTAGATCTAGTATATTTTTTAGATGATGATGAAGATGACGACGACGACGACAAGGATTTCGTCAACGAAGGTGGTGGAGTTAATAAATCTCCTGACCTTCTTCTAATAAGCATTTGTCTCATTCCATCAGCAACTCTAACAGCAGGATTTGATTTGAATTTTCTACAAAATGACTTGTGAGCTTTCACAGCATCATCCACTAAAATACTACTTGAACTAGAAGAAGATGATTGTTTGTTCTTATTCCGTGAAGTTGATGATGATGACCTTATAACTTCATCTCTAACAGCCTCAGCACATAATCCACACAACCATTTTCCTTCGAACTTCGATTTTACTTCATTTATGTATTCTTCTGTACAATCTTCTTTTAACCCACAACACTCACACTTTGCTGATTCTATTTCCATAATTTTTTCTCTCCTTTCTCTTGTATGATCTCTTAGCTGCGCCTAGAGGGTGGTATTTAAAGGGGTGGCTTAGAACCCAAGTATATTGAAGAAATGTATGAGAAGAGAGAAATTAGCAAATTATTGCAAAAGGGTGGTAGTAGTGGCTATATATATTCTATCTTGAATTGATTGCAAACTGAATAGAGGATAATTGTTTTTTGTTTTGTGTTGTTTCTTAATGTGTTTCTTCACATGGGTTTTTTGATGCTTTTGTAATATTATTCCTATATAGAGGTGGTATTTGGTATTGTTAATGCTACAAAGAGAGAGATGTCATGTTCTCTCAACAATGTGGTTGGTTTGGACTTTGGATTTGGGGAGAGGTTAGGTGTGTCTAAAAGGGAATTTTTATAACTTTTCATTTTTAATTTGCTCTTAGAAAACAGATAAGAGTTTACTTGGCCAAGCTTTGGTCTACCGGCACATGCCATTACATAGTAGGATTGCTAGTTCAAGCTTGATGGTTCAATAAAATAGGCTCATAAGAGTATGCGGCCATCTAGCTTAGGGTAGTTTCACCTTTACCGATTGACAGTTACACTTTCAGTTGGTTTTGTGTTACAGTGACTTGAGTTTGGCTCCACTACTGATTGCCTTGGACTAGAAAATATTTTGCTTTTCTTATTGGTTGGAGTGTTGGAGTCCACAAATTTATTGGATTTCGACTATTTATAGTGATAGGAGTCTGTTTGTGCTGACTGACTAGTTGACTAATCACCCTCAACTTGTATTCATATTGTATAGGTGGGAAGCCTTTTTCAGGGTTCAGCAATCAGCATATACGAATGAATGAATTCAATAAACAAATTTGACACAAGACAAAACTAGTATTGCTTCTTTTAGTTTAACTTTCTGCGACTGCTTATTTGAGATGTGTAAAGTTATATGTCTTCCAGAAGCCGCATGTATTTCACATGCTGTATAAAGAATTCAGCACAGTCGGATCCGAACTTTGCCTCCTGCCATGAGCAAATCTTTGACCATTTCCCCCTACAAACTAAGTTCCCAAGCTTCTTTTAGAAGTATAAACCTTGGTGTCCTCATGCGTCGTGACCTCAGGAACACTAACAAAGGCTCGTATCACTTTGTTTTTTTATATGCTAACTCTCTCTACCGCAAAACCTGAAATGTGCATTAGGTCGCATATCAGGGAACCTAATTCCTTCATGAAAACAAGGTGCAGGATTAAAAGAATAAGATGTTTGATAGCGAAATTCAAATATGTGTCGAGATTTGAATAACTTGATATGTGCTGCATAAGTTAAGAGCTGCAAGTTTGCGGCACAGAATAAATAGTCAACTACGATACTTTGCAGGAAATGCTTAAGCATATATAGTTGAGTTTTAACAAAAAAGAAAAAGGGCATGCATATATGTTGCGATAAAGAATTTTGTTGTCGAAATGTATGATGCTCAGAACTTAGGGATTTCTAATGGCGCACTTTTTGGCGCTCACTCGTTACCCTACATCTGTGTTATTTAAGGTTCTTTACAGCTTTTACACTCCACTATGAAGGGTCATAATTAATTTTGAATAAATGAACTATCTGACATGTAGTACTCCAGTACACCATTTGGTTTAGGTTATTAGATTTACCTAGGGCTGCACGTGGGTTGGATTGGGTCGGTTTTGGCCTCACCCACCACCCAACCCACTGATAGCGGGTAACATAAATTGTCACCCGCAACCAACCCAACATTACAATGGGTCGGTTTTCACCCGATCCACATTACGGTGGGTTGGATCGGGTGGGTGGTGGGTTACCCACCATAAAATACAATGAACATTACATTACAGTTACAGACTTACAGTCTTACTGTTAAACTTACCTGTATACAAATAACTAAGACTCTTACAGATTGGATGTAATAGCTTTTATCAAAAAGCTGACCCTAGGTCAAGTGTAGACAATTAACATCATAAGAAGTTACTTAAAAGTGTTTACAAAATAAAAATCCAGAGAAGTAAGAAGTTGGCGCAAAGTTGCAAACTGCATGCAAAGTGATAAAGCTAACAATAACAAGAAATGAGTTCAACTGTTCAAAGCTCAAAAGATAAAAGAGTGCATTACTATTGCCTACTATACTAAAGCCTAAGATCATATAAAGTGACCAGCAGCGACCCTCGAAAAGATGTGGATGTTTTACCCCTGAATGCGCTGAAAGCCTGAAATAAAACGAAGTATGTAAATTAGTTACAATAACAAAGATGAGACAGACAAACAATGAACTCAGAAAGATCAAGCTACTGACAATGACCCTTGGCGTCATTACCCTGTCTAAGCCAATAGGAATCAATCATCTATGATGATGGAAGAAGCAGCAAGGTCACCAAATAGCTCTTCAAGCGAAATGAACAATTAGAATGAATGAAATAGAAGTACAAAAAACCTAACGAGTACTCTATAAGAAAAAGTTGATGCAAGTAATCAAAGCATCCATTATAACTTTAAACTTCAAAAGAGCCTTAAACCCTGCAGAGATGATATATTGAGAGATGATCTCAATTCAGTTACTTAACTTACTTTACAGGTAAGTGGACTTGGATGGGCAGAACATGTACCATTGTCAGTTAAGCTACCAAGTTTAAATATGTTGGAATTGTACAACTCAGATCCACATTCTGCCTATACATTTAATAAATTCGTCTACTAAGAATTTGTTGGCCTGCCAACCACTGAGCAGATACCTCTAACATTCATCCACCTGATCATAAGTATGATTCAAATCTAAAGGCAATCAAACACACCATATAGAGTTGAAATTCTGATGTGAATCAATGAGATGATTACTTAAAAGGGTAATTTCAAAGCAAAATAGCATTTCAAGTAGCATAAATCAAGAGACGACGAAGATGTAAAGCAAAGGCCAGCATAATCCCTAGACATTGCAAATTTGCAATAACAACAATCATACAAATAATAAGCCGCAGAAGAGACTAGGAAAATTTAAACAATACCAGACTCAGCAATATCAGCATTTTGTTCTCATACAAGTACACTTATACCCAATATCATCTCTGGTTAACACCGTATGTACTACACCATTATTTTTTATTTACCAAAGTTAATCTCTGGTTAACACTTAACACAGATGAAGCAGAACACAAATGAATCCAATCACTGATCAAGATTTTATAAATAATTGACAACCCACTGACTAATTGATACCCACAGAAGCAAAGTTTAAGTTTAAAATTTATAAACTAGAAAGTAAATGATACATGATGATAGACAATAATCAATAGTTTAAAATCGAATCCATCACAGGTGCAAACAGTAAACAGAGATAGCAAGAAGAGACAAAGCATAGGTTTTAGGGGTTTTGTACCTTATTCTCTTTGGTCTTTGCAGTTTCTACTTCATATATTGCGGCTTCAGTTAATGGTAATATAGTATTGCAGCTTGCTGCGAAGAAGAAACAAAATTGAAATAAGAATTGAGAACCCAATCGAAATAAGCCAACCCAAAATCAATCTTAGGAAACAAAACCCTAATTAGTAATTACAATGATTCCTAGTCTCACCTTCGGATGTTGGTTTGCTACTGGTGATGATGTTGATTGATTGCTGCTGGTGATGCTGTGATTTGATTTACAAAGCGAAGAGAAAGTGAAAAAAAGAAACTGAGTCTGAGAGGGAGAGAAGAGGCTGTCGCTGAAGGGAACTGAAGAGAAGATAGCGATGATTAGGGTTAGGGCATTATATATCATTACTTCAGCGGCTGTGGTTCATCTAGGATAGGTAATCTAAGGGTTAGAATTAACTTAGAAATATTTAGGAGGGTGGGTGGGTTGGGTCGGGTGAGGGAAGCTGTCACCCACAGTCGACCCACCGTACGATGGGTTTTGATGCTGTGACCCATAATCGACCCTCTCCTAGGTGGGTTGGGTCGGGTGTGGGTAATTTCAGGCGGGTGTGGGTTGGGTTAGTGGGTTGAGTCGGTTTTGTGCAACCCTAGATGTACCTCCACAATGATTCATTCTTGACATCTATTGATTGATTAGACTTTTTACCGGAAGTTTTTTTGTTGGTCACACGATTAAGGGAATGTTGCAATTGAGATCTTCTTTTTCTCTCGTAAGCGAATGTGAAAACGCTTTGTAGTTTTTTCAAATGCACGAGTAATAATATTTGGACGATTAAGATTCCGCCTGTTCTGTTCCAAATACACCTCAAAAGGAAGCTACAAAGTCTGGCCTACAAGGAATTTATCCGTCAAAGAGATGCATAGCTACAAAATCTGGCGTCTCACACTACTCAGATTATTATCATATAGGCAGGTTAGGTGATCGAGCTTGTTTTTGTGTGATCCAGGGACACTGTAGATGGAAGGGCTGAGTTGGGAATATATTGTCTGTTTTTATGACCAAAATGTGTCAATTGTCGTATTCAATCCGATTAGGTTACTGACAACGAAATTCCGATTAGGTTTTGACAATGAAGTTCCCCTACGGCTAGCTATACCTATGTGGTCCAAACACGACCGTAACCTCTCCTAAAGTCATAGTCTGCCCCTTCAATGAGGGAGATCATAATATTACATCTGCAGGTAAGCAAGTTGCTTCGCTAGGCTAGTTCGCTTTCATGCAAGGAGAGGAAGGGGTTTGATTCATTAATGATATGGATATTAGGCGACCCTGTTGGGCATTTCATTTTCTCATCTTCTGAACTCAGATCTGTAACCAGCTTTCTTAATATTTTTGTATCGCGCACAAGTAACATGCCCCGGGACCAGGTGTGCTCAGGATCGACTCGTCTGAGTTTCGTTCTGGCTTACGTTTTACGTCAAAGGGTGTGTAGTTTTAACCAGACCCAAATCTAAACCCATCTTTTCAACACAAAAAGAAAATCTAAACCAATCCATAATATGCAAAAAATCTCCCAAGTTGATGATGACTTGATGTGAGGTTTGTCGATTCAATTATTGTTTAATCTCTTCACTGGCCAAAGTAGCATTAATTACACTATAAATTGCTTACAGTCCAATTGGTTGGTGGTTTATTGACTATGGTTATTTGATTCTCCAAATCAAAGTTCCATTATAAGATTATACTTAGCTAATTATTAGACAATGGACTAATCATTTATGTTTATCCGATTTGTTTATCGGGTTGATAATGTTCTTCTGATACATGTACTATGAAGATCATATGCAGTCACCAGAAGGCAGACGATAAAGTTTCCAACAGTAAAAGGTCCGGCCGAATGGCCCTGTCCTTGAAGTCCAAAAAGAAAACAAGAAAAACCAACCAGAGAATTGGTTTGATTGCTACGGAGTTTCTTCGTGGTCTATAATTGCATGTATTATGTCAGCTTGGTCCACGAAGACAAAACATACTGGCCTATCTAGCATGTGAAATTTCTCCCCGGATACAAAAGGCACTCCAAATACAACCACATTTTCCATGGCCACGTAAGACTAGTCTCAGTCGTGTCCACGTAAGAGTGGTACGCTAGTCATCGTCGTTGTCGTCCCGATATTGCCAATTCTTGTCGCGGAGGGATATGGCTCTTGCAATTTTTGTGTGGTTTAACTAAATTTGCTCGTGCTGCCTTTGTTTTGACATCACAACCATTTTTAGCCCCTCTGTTTTAGATTCATCATGGCCTGTCGTGCGATGGAAGACATGTACAGATAGAGAGATCTGTATAGATTGTGAGTTACACTGCTATAGTAATTAAGGTACAAGATGAGATTTCCTGTTTAAAGGGACGCAAAATGTTGGGTCACTGAATAGATATAAATCGTGATGTTCATTTGGATCTTTAAACCACAAAACATACTTCGGGTCACGAGGCTTTGGGGCTTTGGTGCCCATCTTGTATCCCAAGGCAGATTTTAGAGCATGATGCAAATTTTAGATCATGAGAAAATTTTGTGTCACGGACACAACGCAAAATTTAAATCACATGTTGAATTTCGGATCCACCGTCTTCCTATTTTTTTCCCGGCCAAATTGAGGTATACCTAATGAGACAAAAATGAGGTCATTTTGAAGTAAAACACAGAACCCCTTAACCACATATTTAAAAAATGGTTAATTTACCCTTTCTTAATTAACACTGAAAAAAATCTGATTAGGTTAATTAATTTAGTTAGTTTATTAGTTGATTAAAATTCTGAAATTAGGTTTTATTTAGATTGAACTCATGGATTATGTGGGTAGATTTTTGAGAATTCTGTTTGTAACGCAAATGAAACCATACTACCCAAACACATATAAATATGGGATTGTAAAGCTTTTGGGTGATTTCATACTCAAAATTGTAGAAGGAATCAACACTTTCAGTTCTGAAAGTATGAAAAGTCAGCAAGGTCGACAAATTTGGAAGATAACGACCAGAAATAGCCGGCGGGCTAGTAAAAAACCATTATGCCGACTATATGTTTTTTTACCTACAGGAAAGCTGTCGTAAATGCTTGATTAGTCGACATGATATTTATTTCTGAACCTGCCGACTTACAAGTAGTCGTCATTGTTGTCGTTACGAAAAATGACGACCCTGGGTTAGTCGACATGCTTTGTTGTTTAAAACTCTGCCGGCTGTTTGTATACCAACAAAAAACTGAATCTGAAAAAATGTTATCCACTTTATTCATGCAATTTTGGTTACTGCATTGATTGAAACATAAAATCTAACTCCTTTTCGTAGGAATCACGAATGCTCTTAGCACGTGCATCAAGCCTTTGAACCCCTAGGCGACCCTAGTGGACGAGTTATTGTCTCGTGAGGGTTTAAATAGAGATCTACCCACAAAATCTACACACCAACTTGTAAAACTATCAATCTTCGTCGGAGGAATAGTCGTGGTGCGAATACTCAGGAATTTTGGATACCATGAAATGATAGTTTTCATCAAATGCGAATGCTTCCCCCTTTTCCTCCAACTAGCACGCTTTCACGTGTTCGTGCTACAAAAACACGACACAAACTTACTTAGTTAGTGTTGTTTAATTAGAAGATCAAAAAACATATATTATGCAATATAAACCATAAAATACTTACAAATTGGTCAATGGGATAGCTAAGTTGGCTAGCATTCAAAATCCTTTCTTGGATAGCTATAAAGTCGCATATGCCTTTTTGGATAACTTGGTACCTATCATGAATTTGTTGAAGACTTTTTCTCTTTGGATTCCCATAATCTCGACGGTATTGGTTATATATCTTCTCCCAAAAGGTTTCGGGTTCTAACCTTACGGGGGATTGATCAACAACTCTACTCTCGGCGTACCATGTTTTGATGATGGCCAAATCTTCGGCGGAGTCAAATGATGCCATGGTTATATGTAGAGATATGAAGAGAGTTAGAAAGAGTAGATGATGGATTGATCTTTGTAGAGTATTTGAAAATAGGTGTGTGTAGTTTTGTAGAGAGAACTAGTGTATTTATAGGATAACGCCCAAATATAATCGTTTAGGTAGTCAATCAATGCAATTGTACTTGAAAAATTTGAATTTTGAACTCGCCGTCAAGGTTGTTATTTCCTCCATCTGCCGACGATCCTTAGTCGTAGGGGTCGTAATTTTGTAATCTGACGGCTAATAGAATTTTCACACACATGTGAAGGTCATATTCTTCTGCCTATAGTCGGCAAGATATTTATTTATTACAATGCCGACTAAATACAGTCGGAAGGTCCGTAACATTGTTAAGCTGACGACTAATGGCAATTTAGCAAACAGAAAAAACTCATATTCATTAAACATTAGTCGGCGCGATAGTGGTTTAGAAAAATGCCGACTAATACATGGTCGTCTAAATCGTAATGTTCCTAAGCTGACAACTATCTCATAATGTTGTTAACCTGACGACCCTGGTAACTGCATCGTTTCTGCTGTCAGGGTTAGCAGTCTGCCATTTTACAACCTTGTCGATTCTGGTTTAGTCGTCACTGTAATAAACAAACCATTTATTCAACACCTTGCCGACTAAATGATTGAAACTTCACATAGCTAAACAAACCATTCATTCAACAACTAGGAATCCAACATTTGTCCAGAATAAGAAAATATATGTCCCAACAACCTTAAAAACACATTTGTCCAACTATTAACCTTAACATATTGTCTAAGACATAAACAAACAAACTAGAAAATCATTGATTCACGACCACGATCATTACCACCACCACGGCCCCATTTAACACTTTCACCTCTTTGGCTACCACTTACACGGTTACGAGGCCTCTTCAACTCAGCATTAGCTTGTTGGACCATTTCGGTGGCATCTTCATTGTCAACATTCTTAGCATAGTCAATGTGCTTAGTTTGCTCTTCAACCGACAAAGGCTCTCGCGCAACACATCATCTTCACAAGAGTCTTTAAGTGGTCCTTCTATTTTCATTTAAACAACAAACAATTAATAGACTGATTTGATAATGTAATCTTAAAACAATAAGAGCAACTCTAAAATACTTACAAAAAATTTAAGACTTGTTGTTGGGTCTTTCGCGGTGTTCTTCCTCATACGAGCCGGTTGTGCAACAATTTCTTCCCCAATCACAGTAGGAAACCATTGTACCACAGCATGTAATCTTCATGAGCTTCAGGACCTTTGATCACCTCATCCAAAATACTCAAATCGATTTTATGAGAACGTCTTTCGTCCCAATAAGAAATCTCTGGTGGTGGACCGTAAAATGACGTCAATAGTTTTTTGGGACGTGCTGCACTCATCCCTTACCACTTTATAGAACGGATCATCACCGAGATGAGGTACTTCTTGGACGTAACCCACTTGTCGCATTACTCGATGTGAATTGTACATTAAAATCCTTGGAGGTAAAACAAGGGACCATAATAAAATGCAACATCACTTCTCCTTACGATTATTTCATTTTTTCTATCATCTCGATACGGATCAAATATTACCTCATCCGCGGTCATTTTGTCCAAGGCGAGTCGCATGTTGATAAGCTGCTAAGGCATATCCTTTTCCTGACAACTAGTAAAAGTGTATCGGCGTCCTCTTAGCTTATGCTTCGCAAGACTAGTGTTCACTTTAATGTTGGGGTTGGCTTACACCAAAGAAGGGAAATGCTCATATATCCAAACATATGCAAACACAAAGTTTAGTAAGAATCTATTTTACAAGCATTTTGCAAATAAAAATGATTTAGACAATTGAATTACCTGGAAGAGACATAGATCCCCATTAACTTGCTTCACTAGTGACCTTGAAGCCTTAGTCAACTCTACATTCAAGAATCCAACCACCGTAGTACCCCAAGAATACATATACATCTGATCAAGGGGATGCAATAGTTGAAGATACTTGCCGTCGACCAAGTTTCCGGAACTGTGGGGGAAGATACAGTTGGTCAGGACGTATAACAAATAAGCTGATGTAGTAACTTTGATTCGCACCAAGTACACACTTCCTTCCCTATCATAGATTTCCTGGGTCCCAGAGTATGTGTCCCTCAACATCTTTAAACTTAACCTCTTGCTTGTATAACCATCCTTTTTCACAAACATAGTCTCCGACTGCTTCTCATCCAAACCGAACAAGATCTTGGTCAATTTGAAGAGATTCCCCCAAGAAATGTCCTCATCGTAGCCATCTTGGATGGATTTTCCTCAACCTCGAGGCCTAGAATTTGATGAGCATCATCGAGAATTATTGTCATCTCACTGTATGGGAATAATATTGTATCAGTCTCTCCGTAGAACCTCTCACGAAATGCAGATATGGTAACTTTGTCATACTGAACAACTAAATTCTTCACCGCAGGCCACAACCCAGAGTTTTTGACAATCTCACTCAGGAAGCCGCTTCTCGTTAGCTTTTCATATAGTGTTTCATGTACGTTTAACATTCCTACAATATAATGTTTACCCAAATACAGCTTGCTAGCTTCTTCAATCACTTTGTGCCACATTTCATGCCAAAGTATTGCAATCCTAATCAGTTCGTTGGATACTAGTTTTGTTTGATCCATAAGTATGCAGCTATGTTTTCCAACTTTATCAACCACTTCTTGTACTTCAGTTCTACGATATTGCTTACCGATTTATACATCACAAGAAGAAAGTACATAAGAGCCTGCATATGTCCTCGCCTTATTCAAAATAAACACGATTGTATAAGCTCTCTCATAGCACTGATTTTTGAATGTATTCTGGAAATTATTGGGGGCAACACTACCAGCCATATATCAGAATTAACATGTGAAATTCCTTTGCGCAATACCAATTGAACCTCCGCAAAAGATCCATGGTTAAACCACTACATGAGAAAACAAAGGATATCCTGTAAAATGTCGTCCACTTCTTTTGAAGTTGTTACACATGCAATTGAATAAAAATAACTATTTACAACTGGCACAATATATTCTCCATCTAAATCAGGGAACACTCCCCCCATGTAGACATTCTTGTATTGAGACACAACAACAGTATTGAAGAATGCCCATGTGTGCGAAGTTTTAGACCCTTCAGGTACACATTGAGTGGTATTCCAGAATACAATATAATACTTCTTGTATAGTCTCTTCATCCAACACAGGTGAACTGCTCATTATTCATGAAAGCTCTAGAGCAAGATCCTTCAATCTTGCAAATGATTAGTTTCTCCTCCGATTATACCCAAGAGGTCATTGATATTTTAAGTAGACCAAAATCACTTGTGGAGGTATATGATATAACATATTTTTCATAGTGGTCTCTGGGTCGTACCGTAACAGTTTGACTAAATTGGATCGTACTTGACTAAATCTACTGCTTTTGCGGCAAAGACCAACAAACTTGAACCAAGTATCCATGTCTTATATGGAGGGAAGCATAATTGCTCGGACTACGAGAAGAGAACTCGGGTCATTCTTACTTTGTTTGTCCATCTTACCTGTATTTGAGTTACGCTCTCTTAGCCTATTTTCCCAGTCAAAGCCATCAGTGGTGTCTCTACCGAATACCATCTCATAATTCTCATTTCCACCATGTTGGGTATTCTCATCTTTCCATCAAGACAAATAGAAAACATTCTCATCTTTGAGAGTGTACTTTGGATTTTCTATAATTCGCATACATTCTGTGAAAAACAATCTTTGACAGTCTTAATATATAAATATTGTTTTTCTAATCTTTCCATCAAGACAAATAAAATATATACCTCCTAGGAAACTTTGATCAACAATACCTTTGCCAACCAACTTGTGTAAGTCCAGAATCACAACATTCAACCTTGCAGCAATAGTTGCAAGGAGGTGATTGGCCAGACAATGTGTAGCTACATCTTATAGATAACAAATCTGTAACAATACTTTGAATAATAATTGCATCTTAAGTCTTTACAGTTGGAAGCTACTGTATAACATGAATCCAAGAAAGATAACATGCCTTGGTGGCAGCTTCGCTGCCTTTAGTGGAATAACAAACATCAATTATAAAGACTAAATAACATAAGCCGCACAGTCATAACATAAATACCGTCAGCTATTTTCTTGAAAACGTATCTTTACATCTGCAAATTAACATCTCAAAGCTGCGCATCTGCCGCTAACATCATTTGTATACCTTTTTTATTTTGAAACAATATTGTGGTCATGATCGTTGCCGCCGGGAAGGGAGTTGACTGAGCAGTAGTATCTATTCTTATTTTTCTTCTCCTTTGGGATTTACACATCAAAAGCACAAACCAATGAGGCTTTCGTGGAATCTAATAATATTGGCTGGGAATACCATGAGGACTTGGAGAAGTTTCTTCAAGTACGTTTGGAATTTCAAACAGCTTAGATGAAGCTTCATAATTAGTTATCTAGTTTGAAGAGTTCAAACGAGAACGTGATTTTGAATCAGTATTTGGGTACAAGTATCTAGTTCAGATGGATTTTACTTGTATAAGCTTGTTATTCATACCGGCAAATATTGAATCCTCAGGCAGATAGTTAAAATATCCAAATAGCAAGCATAAAAAGGATTATGCCCGCCAATTTTTGAATTCTCCCTCGAATTCGGTAAGTATTGCAAGCGCCCACCCCAGAGAGCAATGTACTTTGACCTCCTTTCGAACTTCAATTGTTTATGCCATAAAATAGGAAAATCCAAAAACTTAACACATCAACCGTTGTTATGGAAGTTTAACTTTGGCATAACAAAATCAATAGGAGTAGTGGAAACATCAACAATCTCAAACATTGAGGTGGATTCTTGACAGCATTATCGAGTATCTCATGAGCTTTCACATTCTCAGGAACAGAGGTAACTATGGCGGAAACATCAGAAAATGGGAATTGTGGATGCTTAATTTCATCAATACTAGAACTCTCTTTGTCGCCCTTATTTTCTTCTTCTTCTAAGAGAGGTACTTGTGAAGTAGACGCTGTTGTAAAGGCTTCAAAATATGGATGATTATCAATAAACTATTCCAAAAACTTCTTCCATGAATTTGACAATGCACCATTATTACGTGATCCCATTAATTGATGCAATGTTTTTCCTTGAAGAAAATCAAAACTATGCATACGTTCATTGTAAACATATCCTAAACTTGAAAGCTAGAGTTCTCCTAATAACACATGGAAATTGTTCATAAAAGATACTTCATTATAAGCAGTACTACGATACTTACCTTTATGGAAACTAAATTCGAAAAGACTTCCATTAAAATCCCATATTGTTTTTGCTGAAGTAATTTGCCACTGCAAAGGACACATAGTTTCTCGGAGAAGATGGATCAAGAATAAAATCAACAATCTTTCCAACAACTCTGAAAGTAATACAAAATTCTTTTTCCATAACGAAGAACTTGAAAGTCAAGGCACTCAATGGAGGCTCTTAACCGTGAATAGAAACAAAGTCAAGACACTCAGTAGTTGAGAATCTCAATTGTGGATTTGATGCCACTGAACGTAGCGGAAGCGTATAACTTGGATCAAAGATACGATAAAAGATAAAAACTAGTATGAGATCAATAGATTCACAAAAGCTATAACAAATAGTAAAAAGATAAGTTTGATATTAATCAAATAATAATATTTAGTTGTAGAATTATGTGTTCTTTACAATATTAGGCCTTCTTACATAGGCTTCAATGATTCTAAATATAACTAGAACTAGAAAAGGAAATCAAACTAAACTAAGAAATAAACCAAAGCTAGGAGAAGGAAATCCTAAATTAAGAAATAAAATAGAACTAGGAAAAGGAAATCCTAATAAAAATTACAATAGGCAATTGATAACTTATAAGTAGGATGTCCCACATCAGCGATCAATGAAAGATATCGTTTTGTGTTTTATCTAAAAGTTGTATAATTTGAGGGTTAGGCTCCTCTGTTGTTCTTTTCTTTGAGGGAGGGTTCCTCTGTAAACCTTTTTTCTCTCTCAACTATCATCAGATCCTTCACCATTATATCTTGTTGTTATCGTACTAAGTGGTATGCAGAGCAAGGTTTCCTCTTCCGCTGAACAAAAAAAAACAAAAAAACATAGTACTTTATTTGCACCAGCTTGGTACCAAGGTTTAAATATGGATGACAGAGTTTAAAACTTAGAAAAATCTATAGAAGGACTAAAAAAAAATCTACGAGTGTTATGGTTGAACCAAAAGGTGATGGTGGAAAAATTAAATGATCTTTTCAAAAACTTTGCTCCTATGGTTGATTTGATGAAAACTATTTTGAAGAAGGTGGAAGACAATCAAATCGAAGCGTAGGTTCTTCAGGTATTCCTTCAAAACTTGGTAGTATTAAATTAGTTTTTCCAAATTACAAAGGCACAGAAGATCCTACTAGTTGGTTGTGTAGGAGAGTAATTTTTTTGTCTTCACGAGATACATGAAAGTGAACAAGTTTCCTATGTTTCTTATCATCTTGATGATGATGCACAAATTGGCTATTAGTTATTGAAGCAAGAAATGGTGTACATCACTTGGGACGATTTTAAATCATCTCTTTAAACTCATTATAGTGCAAATATCTTTCTTGATTTTTTTGGAGAACTTAGTAAGCTACAACAAACCGTAAGTGTTGAAGATTATCGAAATGAGATTGAAAAATTGTTAGCAAAACCGATCATACAAGTAAGTTTATTTGTTAGTGGGCTGCGAGAATCAATCCGTATTGATGTACAAGTCAATATGCCAATAACGTTGTCAGAGGCAATCGGGTTGTCACTGTTAGAACCTGCTCGGTTGAACTCGCAAGCGTTGCTATCTCAAGCTTGTTTATCAAGTTTAGTTGTCAAAACTATAAGTCTTGATTTCTAGTCTACTTATAACTATGTCTCGAATTAGGATAGAATGTGTAGCTGAGCTTTAGACTTCACGGCGTTCATCGATTGAAGACGAAGAACTACTAAGGGGAGCTTGTGGATTCATCAACAAAGGGTATGTGGAGACTTGAACTCATCTATCACTCAGAAGTCTATTCTATTCTATCTCCTATTGAGACAAAGTCGTATAGCTATATAGACTTTACATTATACACATTTGATATTTCGAGTTGAGTTTAACTCGCTTATATCTTTCTCGAAATATGTATTGGAAAGCTTTTGCTTTAACTACGTTCATCATTATTCTTGACGAAAGTCAAAAGATGATCATGTGAAAATCACCTGGTGACATCTTACATGATTTGTGTTAGACAGTCATTTGATGTAGACTCAGAATATTTCGTATTAATCATTCGATCACTTGAAAATTTCTTATAAGCTAATAGTTTGTGTGAGACAGCTATTATCGTCTTCTAAGAATGTTTCAACGATTGAAAAGAGAGTTTTGAACAATTAATCATTGTATGGATATATCACAGTATGCATACCTGTCTGCAAACTGTTGTAAGAGTAATTCAGGTCCGGGAACCAAGTATGCATACCCGTATGCGAACGGTTTTAACTGACAAAGTCCGGGAAATAAGTTTGTGTACCCGTTTGCAAACTTATTCACCTGATTTCAGTCCGGAACGACAGTATGCATACCCATTTGCGAACTGTCAGAAAAGATTAAGTCTGGAACTTAAGTTTGCGTACCCGTTTGCAAACTTATGTGGTTAAGTTCTAAAATTGGCTAAGTATGTTTTCATACTCATGAACAAATACATTTATATATTAAGGAATGCAATCTTTGCAAACCGTGACTAAAATGGTCATGAACTGATTCTTTTGAATCAATCCGATTTTTCCTCAATTGTGTCTGGTATACTTCTATGAGAATATAAACAATTGAACAACTCTATGTTTAACGCAATTAGATTCATTTGATTATCATTTGATCTAGAAGTGTTAAGATGAACATGGTTAACACAAAAGTGTTCATATGGCTAACTTCAGTTAACTGTTATTGAGCCAACTCAATATACACGTTTAGGTACGGATACCCATATCTAAATGAAAGTATATTTCATTTGTGTGTAACAAGCTAAGACCATCTAACGGTGGAAAGATATTATATTGAATCTTAAATCAGGTTTCATCCAACGGTGAATATTGATTGCTTTGTTACAAAGTTATCAAACCCTGATTTGAAGATTATATAAGGGAGAAATCTAGCAACTGGGAAACCTAATCCCCACACCTCCTGTGTGATACTAGTTGCGACTAGAGTCGATTCTCCTTTAACCCAGGTTTTTCCTAAAACCATTATTGGTTAACGACTTAAAGACTTCATTAGGATTCTGAAGCCAGACCCAATTATTTTCTCTGTAGTTGCGTGTTCTGATCTTACTTGTTCTATCGTATTAAGTACTATCTTCTCTAAGATTTGCTTGAGATTTATCTCCGATAGGTAAGATATAAAAATTAATCACAAAGCTCTTTGTCCCAGTCTTTGTGATTCCACAATAACTTGTTCTACTACCATATAGTTAAGTTATTATGAGGTGATTGATATTTCTAGGCTGTTCTTCGGGAATATAAGACCGGATAATTAATTAGTTCTTGTTCATCTTGATTTATCAAAAGAAGGAACAAAAACTTCGTAGGTATTCCTGTGGGAGACAGATTTATCTATCAGAATAGACTTTACTGTGGGAGACAGATTTGTTTATCAAGTCTTCGACTTTGGGTCATAGCAACTCTTAGTTGTGGGCGAGATCATCTAAGGGAATCAAGTGCATAGAGTCCTGCTGGGATTCAGAGACGTAACGAACGCGACTGTACCTTAATCAGTGTGAGATTGGTTAGGGCTCAACTACATTCTCGTCTGAAGTTAACTTGTAGTGGGCTAGAGTCTGTAGCGGCTTAATACAGTGTGGTGTTCAAATCTGGACTAGGTTTTGGGGTTTTTCTGCATTTGCGGTTTCCTCGTTAACAAAACTTCTAGTGTCTGTGTATTTCTTTTCCGCATTATATTTGTTTATATGATTGAAATATCACAGGTTGTGCGTAGTTCAATCAATTGGTAAATCCAACCTTTGGTTGTTGATTGAAATTGGTTGACACTTGAACATTGGTCTTTGGTACCGTTCAAGTTGTTTCTCATAATAATCAGGCTCGCGGATTTCTATCTGTTTTATTCGCCGATTACATTGAAAAACAGAAATATAACTCTTGGATATATTTTTCTTGATTGAGTCTGACTGTCTAGTTGATTCTCTTGGAATTATATCAAAGTTAGTCCATACATATCGCCGAAACGAATTATTGGAGTGGTTGTTAGACCCCCGCTTTTTCAATTGATATCAGAGAAGGCAAACACGTTTAAGACCTCATAAGTCTGTGTATGTAGCAATCTGACTCTATGGACATAAGCGCCATCTCTATAAACGTACCGCCAGTCTTCGATGGATCGAATTACTTATGGTGGAAAATTGCTATGCGTTCCTTCTTTTTTTTTCCAAGCTCGTGATTTTCAATCATGGGTTTATGTTGTTAATGGCTATAATCCTCTATTGGTTACAGTAGACGGTGTAACTGTTGCAAAGGATATTGGTAGGTATGAGCCAGACGAGATTCTCGCTGCAAAGCAAAATTATGACGGCTTAAATGTTATCATGCATGCCATTATCCTAGATCTTCAGCACCATGTGACTACGTGCACTCGGTCTAAAGATGCTTGGGATATTTTAGAAACCGTATTCGAAGGGAATACCTCTGAAAAATAAGTTAGGCTTCAAAACCTAAATTCTGATTGGGAAAACCATCGTATGGCTTATGAAGATTCATTTGATGAGTTTAATCACAAAGTGTCTGAAATTGTTAATGCATATTTTGTATTGGGTAAGACTATTCCTGAAAAAGACATTGTGATGAAAATTCTCAGATCATTGCCAGCCAGATACAATTCTAAGAAGCATGCCATCGCTGAAGGAAATAACCTTGATACACTTTCCAGAAACTCACTCATTGGAAAGTTAAGAGCTCTTGATCATGATCAGAAAAATGTCAGAACTTCCGTGTTCAATGCTGTGACCAACACAAGTGATTCTCCTAACTTGTCTTGGGTTGATGATTGTTGTCCAAATCATATTGATCCTGACAGGTCATTGATTTTGGAAAGGATCAAGGATATTGTGAGAAGAAGCAAAATATCTGAGGCACATTTTTCTCTCTCTGATGCTTCAGATGATTCAATACAAGAAAATCATATCAGTTAGTCAATTCGCATCCTTCCGAAGTTTGCATTGAAATTTCATCTTTCACAGCAGAAACTTCTACTAACTCAAATTATGTTTCAGAAAACGAGTCTGACACTGAGATTTTTGAATTCTTGGATAAAAATGAAGAAATTCACCAAGAAAATCTTCAATTAAAGATGAGGTTGGAGAAACTTGAATCATCACTTCAGGTGAAAAATCTTGAGATTGACTGTCTTAATGATGAATTCACCAGAACCCTGTCTCTAAAAGAAAAGGAGATTAATACTCTTAAGTGTGATCTGCAAAGGTTGTCTTGAAGCTCTGACAAAATTTCAGCATTGTTATTTGGTTAGATATCTTTTAGAAATAGAAATGGTTTAGGGTTCAAAAGCAAGACTGTGAGCACAATCAACTTTTTTGTTCCAGCAGGTTCTGAAATAATGGACGTTAGAAGTTGTGATAAACAGAAGTCAAATCAGCAAAACAAAAATTCGTCTTTGAATTGTCTGTTATGTGGAAATGCGAATCATGTTCAAAGTAAGTGTTGGAAATTCAAGAAGAACAACAAACGAATGGCCAAACTTCAGAATGACATGCAAAGGATGAATCTGGCTTTGGGTAACATACAGGGAACTCCTGAAGACAAGAAGAAGTCTAAGAGAACCAGAGTCAGACGAGGTAAGAAGTCTGTTTATACAACAAACCTTGATAAGTCACAATGTGACACAAGATGTGAGCATTCTGCTCACTCCATCACTATCTAATTATAGTTATGTTTGCATCCTCATTATTAACTTGAGAATATGAGGATTGCATCAAGGTTGCTCAAGTCTTGTATAGTTGTTAATTTCTTATCCTCAATTTTATTTGGGTTTATATAAGTTAAGATTTGCAATTGAATAGTTTATTATCAAAAATAGATAATGGATTGTGAACCGTAAAGACCTTTTCAAAAGTCTTTCTTAGGGTTTACTTTTCTGGTACTCTATTTATATTCATTTGTGATCAAAATACCCTTCACCCCCTTTTTTTTTTCTTTGAAAGATACAGTATCATGGCTCCTGTAACTAGAGGTACCACAAAAAGGGATGCAGTAGAAGCAGTTAATGTGTATCTTTGTGAAGGAATCCAATCCTCAAGGAAAAAAAAGGAGAAGTCTACAAATGATGAAAAAGGTTCTTCCTTTAACTGTTTTTTGTCTATTTGTCAAGATGATAATAACTTTAGGGCCATGGTGAAGGATTTCATCAGCAAAAGAAATGATTTAAAATCTCAAATCATGTTCTCCTTGGAAAAGATAGCTCACTATGAACAAATGTTATCTCTGACAAAGAACACTCTGTGTGAACTGAAAAGAGAACTTAGTGAGTTAACTGATATTTCTGAAGATCTGGAGGAATTAAATGATCCAATAATCAACGGGTTCTTCAATAATGAGAAATAATTCTCAGTAGATGCTCTGAGAAAGCTCTACAATGTCTAGGAAACTTCTTATGAGAATTTATTCTTGTGTTTTAAGAAGGATAACTAGGGTTTGGAATAACAAATATTGTGATTACACATAACTATTGCCAACGTTTTTTATCTTGCAATATTTTAGATTTATTTATTTAAATTCTAAGTCATGATAGGATTGTTAGATTGCCTAACGAAATATTGGGTGTGGTTGTTAGACCCCCGCTTTTTCAGTCACGTTTACTTAAGGCTCGTGATAAGTCACAATAGGAATTTATCACTCCAATGACAAATCAAGGGAAGAATACAGTAAAGCAATTGACGACTCTAGAGTTAAGAGAACGGGGGAAACAAGGGATTTGCTTCACATGTGATGAGATGTTCAAGCCGGGGCACAGATGCAAGAAACTATTTATGATAAGTCCAGTCATGGAAGATACATAGGGATATCATCAAACGGATACTGACGGCCATAACCTTATGGACAAAGCTTTATTTAAAGGGGAAGAAGTTATTACAGTCCACTTTATGTTTACTTAGTATTTAATTTCCTATTGAGTCTTTCCTAATTCCTTGTTTGTAGGCTTTTGTTAGAGTTTAGGATCAATAGAAGTTAGGATTAAGTTATGTTAGTTTGGATCAGTTATTTATGTTTATCCAAGAATGGTTAATATATTCTCTATATATACATTGTATGGGAAATCAATGAAATATATTGTTTTGTGTTTTATCTAAAAGAATCGCACTTGTATAATTTAAAGGTTAGGCTCTTATGTTGGCCTTTGCTTTGTGGGAGAGTTCCTCTATAAATCTATATTTGTTTTTCTCAACTCTCATCAGATCCTTCACCATTAAATCCTGTTGTGATCGTACCAAAATAAAGGTCTAGGTTTGGAATAAGGAGATCTATGATAACATCAGAATTAATCTGAAGGCATGTAAGAAGCGTTTAGACTTGCTCTATAAACACTACTTCAACCATGATAGATGAATGGCTATAAGGCCAAAAGAAAAGTTCAGAACTAATATAACATCGAAGAGAAATTCTAGAAAATCAAGCGCAGAGATCAAACTATTCCATAGGGATACCAAAAACAGAATAAGAAGAAATTGAATTAAAACAATCCAGAATGCTAAAAAACACTGGCTGACTGATAAAAAAAGGTGGCAAAATGTTATTAGCTACTTTAGCAACATGGCTACTGCTGAAGGCGACACCAATAATCATATCAACTTTGAGATACCTACTACCATTACTCAACAGGACAACACCACCCTAAACACCATTCCTCATGCTATGGAGGTCAAAATCACATTTTTCAACATGATAAAGGACAAAGCCCATGTCACGGATGGCTTTCCGCCAAACTTCTTTCAATCCAACTGTCATATTGTGGGAGATCATATTGTCGAAATAGTACAACATTTCATATGTTTTTGGCTTCATGCTAAAGTTGATGAATTCCACTTTCATACCCTTCATCTCCAAAAATGATAACCCAACCTCACCAATTCACTTCATACCTATCAGCCTATGTAATACCACCTACAAAATCCTTTTTGATGATGGTTGTCTGGTATTCTACAAAGCCAATGTAATTCAAAAACCTGGTAGATATCCTCAAGATCTTTAGCAAATTTCTGTTCAATTCATGAACTTCAACAAATCTGGGATCTTTTTAAGCAAGAACATTGGGAAGACCTTGGAACCAATATTAGCAATTACATTGGAGCTCCAATGATACCTATGGATGACAAATATTTGGGATCTCTCCTATTTACCAATAGAAGCAAAATTGAATCTTTGAAGCCATGTGTGGAAAATTTAAAGCAGAAACTCTCTTGATGGAAACACAAGACTCTCACCCTAGCATGAAGAATTACTCTGATTGCTACTGTCACCTCTACTTCCAGTATCTACCAAATGAATTGTTTTAAGCTTCCCAAGAAAACTTGTCAAGACCTCAACAAAATTCTGGGATAAAGACTCTGAAAATCCCTCAAGATACTACCTAAATGCTTAAAAGACTCCACTTGCAAGCAAATAAGGGGGTCCAGGCTTCGTGAACATGGAAATATTCAATAGTGCTCTCTTGCTACTGAGAGAAGATTCTCTATGGTCTAACACAGTGATAAAAGTACCTAAAAGACAAAAACATCCTGAATTTCATCACATAACAAAAGGTGTGAGGCTATTGTATTTGGAAGGGTATATTCTGGAGGGGATCAGAAACATAAAAGAGAACATCATGTGGAAGATAGAAAATGGCACAATGTTAACATATGGGACGATAAGTGGATTATTGACACCAGTATCACCCTTAACAAACCGGCAAACTGCCTGATGATCTTATAATAGTCAAACACCTTACTACTGGAAGTGAAGAGTGAGATGCTCAGAAGCTGTTTATCTGGTTTAACCAGAAGGAAATTGATGTTATTATGAATATCAATCTGAATTCTGAAGAGGAAGACACTATATCCTTGAATTTTACCTAGAATGAAGAGTTCTTTACTAATTCCTTATATAATGCAAAAATGGATAACATATATAACAATGCAGCTCAGACTACTGACTGGAGAAAAATATGGAAAATGGATTTCCCACCAGCTGTAAAAAAATTCCTCTGGAAGTATGAGCATGGTATCCTATCCACTAATGCAAAAACTGCAAGTATTATGCATTATATTGCAATAAATCTTGCAGCAGTGGGGAGGAAAACATGACACACATGTTCATAGACCTTTTTGCTAAATCTGTTTTGCAAATTCTTGGGGAAAACAATGCGGAATTTGGAAATAACACCATGTTCCAGGATTATTCAATTCCTGGTTGATCCACTTAATGGCAGAAGGTTAGCAAGGAGACGTCTGCATCTGCATGTTGGTTTATCTGGAAAGTTAGATGTGATAACATATTAAATAATTCTACTATGAGCCCTCATTAAACTGTTTAAGGTATATAACAACATCTTTATGTCTATGAAAGATTCATAATATCTCTGACCACATTCTTAACAATGCGCACAATCAGAGTGATGATATAGCCTATTTGAACATGGTTGTGCCTAATCTGTTAGAGGGTTCTTTGGTGTTGTTATCAAAATTTGTACTCTTCAAGACATCGGAACCCTGTTGTTTCATACTGCTCTATATGTTATTTTGTAGAAAATCACATTAGAGATAGAGGACACCCAGGTTACTATGGAGTTGGTGGATCAACAAGGGGGGCAGATCTAGCTTTCAGGAGGGCCGAGGGAATGCAACACACATATGTAGAAATAAAAACCGAAGAAAAGACCACCATTCCGATTCTCTTTGGTCAATAAGGATGCAATTCGAGGAAAATTTAGAAACTTCTCAAGTTATCATGACAGTTACCAAGGAAACTCTGAAGAGATTACAACTCCTATCTTTTTTGTTCTTTTAAATCTCAAAATTATTCATAGAACCCAGAATTATCATGCTTCTAATTTTATTATGGCCTGTAAAAATTATGCTCCTAACATGAGCCACAACTCTGATACCATGCCAATTTCTGGCATAGGTACGACAGGCAGGATGATGTAGTCGCCTCGTAGGCTTCCTACGATTTTCTTATAAAAATCCACTGTGACAAAGTTGGGTGTTTGTCGTATACATCACGACCAAGGTTAAGAAAAATAAATAGGTTAAGCTAATGAGCCAAGGTTATTGCAGTACAACAAGCCAGTTTTGTACCTCTGTTACCTTAAATTGAAGGTAACTTTGGGTTGTCTAAAGTTTTCTCCATCCTAAGTAATGGGATAAGGGATAGCCTAATGCTAAAAAAAGAAAGAAATAAGAAATAAAAAGGTTAACATTTACATTCAACTCATTCAAGATTACAAAATTACTCCAAATTATCCTTGAGTATTGGGAAAATCTGATAAGTAGGTTTGGTTTTCTCAGCCATTTCGTAGTTCGAGTTAAATTCTTTTCTCTATCATTTTCGCCAATAAAAAGAAGAACACATTTAAGATCATAAAATCAGCCAGGTTAAGAAAGAAACAAGACGAACAACAAGGTTGGAAGAAAAAGGAAACCTCAAATTTGTCATGCAAAAAGAAAATAAATCAAAAAAGAAAATCTCAGCTGGCTTTTCGTGTTCTAGCTCTTCGTGTTATTAGCAACAACAAAAAATAGGAAAAAAAAAACCCACATTTAGGGGATACTTCACAAGTTGGAGGATACTTTTTGTTGCAGTCGGCCGTCTGCAATAATCGGCATAGAAAAACCATGCCCACTACACCAAAAAGTATCCCCCAATTTCCCCACTAAAAAAAAAAAAAAAAAGCTAATCCTAAATTTTCATGATTTGAAGAAAAAAAAAAGTAGAATAAAAAAGAATGAAAATCTGAACCTAACTTATCAAATTATTTCAAAATCGTCTCAAAAGAAAAAAAAATATATTTCAAAATCAGTAATCTGAGCATTATTGAAAATACCAGACCAGGGATCATTACCCTTTAATTCATCATAACCTTATTTTGTTTTGTCCCCGAAATATCATTCTGGCATTTTTGGAATTTCCTTGCTAGTTATCTGCTCCTAAGGTTCAGTTTGTGTTTAAGTAGAATTGACAGACGAAAAATTCATCATTCATCATCACAATACATGGGAACCCCTAACATGCCCCTTTCCTTGCCTTCCATTTCTGGCATCATCCATTCTCAATCACTATCTCTATCAAAAAAATAAATAATCCCAAATTATCCATTAAAGAAATTACTCGTGCACACCAAGTTAGACTGCAAGAGGAAATCTTATTACATCAATGAAAAAACTTACAGACCCCACTTTAGAAATCTAGGGTCCTGAATGTAATTGTTTTGAAGAACCACTGTCAGGTCAATGCAACAGATAAAGTTATGCTTGTAAAACCATACATTTGCAAATTATACAAATCCCAACAAGGTTGGCATCTAAGAAAACCCTTATAGTCCAAAACTAACAGAAGCATGACAGGTCAGGGCATCTCTGAATCTAACAAGGATTTATAATAAACATCTGTAAAATGAGACAGAGACTGAAGCTTTATATACCTCATTATATGTTTAAATCATCAGATGCCCATATATAAACTAGTAATAAATATTGCTCTTTTCAGATGCTTTGCATGAGAGACATGGTAAACACTAAACTATAAGTAAAGCTAAGATTTGGTGTACCCTTGTTGGCTTGATCCCTGATACATTACTAGAGCAAACACCAAAAGAGGAGAAAAAACACTCGACTTTATACCGTCAAGTGCCTAACAACTAACTCCATCAGTGTTTAAAATAGCGAAAGCGTAAAGCGATGCGCTCTCATAGTAAAGCGTAAAGCGCCATTAAAAAGGGTTACCAAAGCGTAAAGCGCCATTAAAAAGCGTTACCAAAGCCTTGCATCACAATATATGTATAACAATTGTTTCTTCTTGGTTTATGATTACAGACAACAGGCTTATTAATAGCTGGCTTTTTATAAGCCTTACAAGTTTTAGATGATCAATAGCTGTCACAATACTCTCTACAGCTAATTTTCATAGCTTTTATATAAAGACAAAGCCAAAATAGCCTTTTGGGAAGAGAAAAAAATACCAAAACTGTATCTACATCTTAGAGCGCATGTTTCAGGGCGTTTTCTTGTCAAAGCGTAAAAAAACGCGCTCTAGTGCGCGCCTTGAAACGCTTTTTTAAACACTGAACTCCATACTTCCTTTTCCTTCACCAAATGACAGATTTGCAACTCTTGCACGCAGGTAAAAATTAAGGAGAAAAATCATACCCAAATGCTACTGAAGGCTTCCTCAAGTGCTCTTTTCCTGCTTAGTTCAATACTCCATCCTCCGGCCCTTCCACCTCTCTCTGCTCTGAGCCTCATCATTTCCTCATCATCAACTGCATAACCATGCATATCATGACCTAATGGAACAGGTTGTGGGGCCATGCCTGTTGGCCGAGGTTGACCCATAGCCCCAGCGACTGCTGGCACATACTGCCCCTGCCCAGTAAAACCTTGAGAGCTTTGATTCATGGCCTGTCACCAAAAATTCCGTCTTAACATAATGTAGCGGGAGCGTACAAGTTCGTGTGAAATCATTGATAAAACTAGAAACTAATTTTGATCAATCAATTAATAATCTACAATATGTTTCTTCACAGCCTTCTTATATAGCTTTCAAGCAAAGAAAATATAGGAATTCCTAAATACTGAAGCAATAGGTGTAGAATAGCATAATCAGTTTACCCCATCAGTTGCATCATTCTGCGTGACAACTCCTCCTTTGCTTGCTTGCAGAGCTGCTGCTAATTCCTCTGCCTAAAAATGAAATGAGATAATAAGACCAGAGAAAGCTTGCCAAACAGCAGCTAATGGTTGCATATTTATTTAGAGTATGCCTTGTCGCGCCAAAACACGCAGAAGCTTCATCAAGATGAGATGCAATGTAAATCAATCCCAGATTCCTAAATATCCAGATGACAATTTAGCTCAATGCTAGAATGTTGTCAGGGTGAGAGGAGACAACTTAGTGCAGATGTGTTTGCTAAAACATCCTAGAAGTGACCAATACAAATGAAAAGAAGAACGAGAAGCTTTAAATGAAACCGAACAACAAAATGAGATATCGGAGTGGCTATGTATACCTTGCGAGCTTGAGAAAGAGTTATCTGTTCAGCATTTTCTTCCTTGTATTGGGCAATTTTAGCTTCGATAGCAGCTACATCTATGCCCTCTATCAAGTTAGTTGCTGTAAAGGAAAACCCAATGTTTCAAAGTTAGAGATGTCAGGAGATGTCAGGTGTAACAATAAATAAGTTTATTGACTTACTCATGTCCTCCACTTCCTCTAGATAATCATTGTATTCTCTTAATGAGGAAAAGTCTTCTTCTCTCTTATTGTATCTACCATGGAAAAAAACCCATGTGATTATGAACCAATTGTATAAATACCATTAAAAGTATGCAGTGGTATTAGTGCTTATATGACCGCATGTCTCATGAATCCATAATAGACCAAACTGGTACCATGCAAAACAATATAAGATTTGATTTGTAAAGTTGTAGCCATTCAGTAAATAGTAAGGAACTGTGATCTCTTTCACAAACTTTTAAGATAAGAGCAAATTATGCTGTGCTCATCAAAAGCAATTTTAAGAAAAAGATTACTAAGCCTTTCAGAGCATAAAGAGAGAAATTACATGTTCAAGATTCTCTTTCGTATAGCCATTTCCTTGGCAAAAGGATTTCCAGATGCAACCACCATTTTCTCCTTTTTGTTATGGCACAAGAGTTAAAACTCAGAAAGTACTGAGCTAACTTTCCATCATGGCCGTACGTGTCATCATGTTATACAACCCGAGAATCAGCAGCAACTTTGATTAGCGGAATCACCTGCGATTCGCACCATCGTCAATCAGATCATTTTCGCACCAAGAAAATTAACGCTTTGTCAGAAAGCTTTTGTGCCAGCTCATATAAAAGTCATAAGGTTAATGACTTAATGTTAGCAACTCCCACCATATAATTGTCAAAAAAGTTAGCATACTGGCAATACTAAAGAAGAAAGTATAATGAAATTCACTTGAGCATTCTATACCCACCATGTGAGACTTAGTATAATGTTTTCCAAAGGAAACAAATTCAAACATTGAGAAAACATTAGCAGTGCCAATTGATATACACCAAAACGCTTACTCTCATTGCTAAATCCAGTAAAGATGATTATGAGACATCGTGAGTCTAGAAAATTGATGAACTCCCATTAGATACTTAAGCTGGAGAAATTAACATCTTGGTGCCTACTAGCAATTTTTATATTAATACCTCAAACAATGCACGTCTGAGAGATGGAAAACTGGAAACCATCTAAGATGTTTTTTCCCAAAGAATTTTATATAAGAATCAGCATAGCTAACAATTGCTTCAAGGTATTGTTGTCAAATAAATCAATTCATACTAGAGAAAGGAAGACATTGTCAAATGCATTCCAAAAACACAATAAAAGATCCATCATTACCAGGTGACACGAGGTTTCTACCAATGAGCTAATTAATGTGAGGGTCGTAATGCTTATAATAACAACTATAAAGTATGCAGTTTATCATAAGCTAGAAAATTAAACTGGTTAAAATACCCAAGATATTGTTAGATACGGTCTAGAATACAGTTTGCAGTAATTCAAGTGCTTAGTCTAGCCCAATTGAAAAGATACTGCTAATATTTATCAACGGCAACTTAATTGAGAACGATCCCTTTCTCAATTAAGTTAAAAAGAAAAAAAAAAAAAAAAGGTTAAAATTGAATTCAGACAATAATTTCACCTCAAGAATATATGAGAAAACAGTAGCAGCAATCTCTTTGGTAGCATGAAGATTATCAGCAACAATAACAGTTTCGGAATTGACTTGAGACGAAATGTTGCAACGCAACTGATATTAGGGTTTTAATTTTCTTAAACCGGTGGTTTTGTGACTTTTGTCTCTGCAACTGGTGTTAAACAGTTAAAAAGGAGAAATTAAACATGAATTCCACCGAAGATTTAGAATCCCTCATCCAATATATGGGCCTTAAGTTTTGAATATCAGTTGGTTTATAGGCTTGGGCATGTTTTTGGTCCAAAGTTAGTGAATATGTTGCTGTTTTTGGTAGCACCACAAATCATTACTCGTCACGGGAATGCCATCATCAAAGGCGCGTTGGAGTATCACAGTGTACTTTTTTCTTTCTTCATCAAGGTTTCACTCTACAAAAGTTTTCTTGTTAAGGTTTTAACGAGGCAACATATACGTGTTCGATGTTTTAAGTTTTCTTATAATTGTACTCTTTCCCTTCTAATTGTACTCTTTCCCCTTCGATCAAATTTTTGTCGCTCAAGTATTCCTTACAAAATTTTAATGAGGCAATTAACTTAGATATAGTGGTCATCCAGGATGATCTTATAAACTTATGTTTATCATATAGATATCCACTTTAGTGGGATCCAATTATTTGGGAACCAAGCATGTAAAATCAATAAATTGATTCTTAAATCTTTGTAACTAAGCACACATCAATAATATATTTCTCTCTAATTTATGTTATATTCTTCTTTACTTTCTAGTTAATAACAACCATATCACCTTCATTTTTCCTATTTCCCACTTCCTTTAATTCTCATCCTTAGTTTGTTGCTTTACGTGCAATTGCTTAAAGCTAACCACACCCAAGTAGAGATAAACTCTCTACTAAGCTAAAACATAAGTAAAAGACTATAGAGAAACAAATTGCACTTTATTGACAGAATGTTCAAGTTGGTATCCTTGAGAAAGTCAATGATGGGATCCTTAGCTTTAAGGCTAAAATTATATTAGCTAAGTCACATGCATCTAGAGTATTTATAGACTTGGGCTTAGTGTCTTATAACAATACTAGACTTTGGGCTTAGAAGAACATGCAGAATATGGTATTCACATTCTCAGTTTAGATGAAATTCTTATTAGTGATTCATGTAAGCATGTGAGACATTCGCCTTGAAATCACACAGAAGAATATACACTACGGTCCGGGGTTCTGGAACCGTATACAATGATAGTTCGTGGAAGATATTCATTAACACTGAAGACTTGAACCATGATTCACAAGCACGGATTGATTTAGGAAACAAGGTTGTCTTAAAAGTGTTTATGAGAGTTGTAGCAATGCAAAACGTATATTTGTGAAAATAGTTTATGAGCATCTACTTAGTTCGATACTAGGTAAGTATGTGTAGGGGTACGAATACCTATAGACCAGTCAGTGAACTCATGATATTGGAGTACGCGTACCGGGTATGTGTACCTTCAGTCCTTCATGAACTCATATCCCACGGGAACGCATACTGGGTATGCGTACCTCACTCTCATTCGCAAACTCAAAACCTTAGGGTACGCGTACTGGGTATGCGTACCTACCTTATTCCGGAACTCAGATCATTAGGGTACGCGCACTGGATATGCGTACCTACCCTGTGTCCATATTTTAATAAGTTCTTGAAAACTCTCTTTAAACAATTTTCACATACCTCTTTAAATAAGATGGTTAAGTCTTCACATACCTCTTTGTCGATGAAATTCTTCAAATGTCTTCGTTTGATCTCCAGTTTTTAATCTTCGAGGATTATTCAGTGATGTCTGATACTCAACTACCATACTCTAATCCTAGTCCGTGACTTGACTTTAGTAGATTAGAAATCAAGATATTTTGTGCATCTAACATTGACAACAAGCTAGAGATAGAAAAACTTGCGAGTTCGACCGAGCAGTTTTCTAACAAGATCTAACAATATATGTTTGGTGCGATTCAAACTATAAGACTTGAACCTAAATATGGTTTTGGAGGAAACTATATCCAATTCAGTTAACATAGTATCAAGATTTCGTGGCTTCAACTTTTCATGATGGAAAACACGAATGAAGAGTTTGAATCTCTCTTTCCAATTTTTTTTGGGAAAGTGGATTAAAGCCAAAAGTATCACAGATATCCAAAAAAGATCTTTGTCATCCTTTTGCACTGACTGTCTGAGAAATCTTAGTGACTCCTATCAGAAAAAAAAACTACTTATACACCTGTGACATCTACTTTGCTAAAACTTGATCATTGTGAGATTCTTCCCAATGTTATGGTAAGAGACTCTCAAGATTACTGTTTTTTGTAACTAAAACTCTTATTGAAAGATGATTTTCCATGGAAACGGAGATTTGCAACTTCTTCCCAAAACTAAAGGATCATTTCCAAGTGTTTTTTCTCTTTAAAATGTTTGGTATAATATACTTCCAAACACACATGGATACATAAGCTGTGTTGGCATTATATACAGTTGTACGCGTTTCGAAACTCGAAATTTTCCTGGCAAAATTTCGATTTTATTGGAAGCATGAAAGAAATATTTTTTGTCAACTATTTTGTTGATAAAAGGATGATACATGCTCCTCACAACTGCTTCCTTGAAGCGTGTGATCTTCTAAAGGATTTTCGAAAGAGTAATTCTAGAAAATATATCTGATTTTTCTGTATTTTTTCTCCTATAACCATTATTACAATATATTGCTCTAATAAATTTTCTATAAAATACAGTATGTGCTTTTACATTTTGAAAGAGTGTTATGAGAAGTTATTGTTCTTTGATGATAATAGAGCAATTATATTCTCGCTTATCAGTATGGAATCAATCATTTGTGTTGGCCCAGCCCAAAATAAAGAATTAACCTTCCTAGTTTTAAATTAGTTTCCGATTTTACATTTATTTCCTAAAAAACCGTGTTCCCGAGTTTGGAACAATTTTGAAATCCTATTGATTTCCGAAAAAGAGTATTTTTGCGTTATAAAAAGGGAGCTATCGATACTTTTTGCACAAACAATCTTGTGGTTAGTGTTCGGAATCAAAATTAGGGTTTTTTTGCTGTGTTTGGAACGTCTATGCTTGCGTGTGCCAATAATGGTTAAGAGGGAAAACAGAGGTGAAACACCTTCTGATCTTGCTGAAAAACTTCTCTTGAATCCTTTAACTGATAATCTTGACATTAAGTAGATCTGTTTTCCCAACATGATCAAATATAAACATGAATCCACTTTTTTTTTTTATGGATAATTCATGTTTTCAAAAGTATCAAGATCTCAATGGAATGGGTTTCATTGTTGAAAAGAGATTTGATTCAGAAGTTTCGATTGCAAGATATGTGAAGTTTGTTCAGGATCAAGAAATAGGGAAGATTTTTTTTTTTGAAAAGTATTTACCCGATGTGGTAAGAGTATTTTATGCTAATTTTCTTAATGTTAAACATGAGAATCTTAATTTTGTGACTCTTGTTGATAGCAATATTATTTAAGCCAATCATGATGTGATCTCCAAAATCATTAGGTATAATTTGGAATGTAATCATTTGATTACTGGTATAGAGGTTGAAGCTTCAGCTATTTCAACTCCCCTTATTGGAAAGACATTGCTTGGGAACAAGGTCGCTTACCAACCAAGGAGTTATACCTTTTGATTTAAATTTATTTGGGAAACTTTCCAATGCTTCCCTATTTGCAAGTGCAAGAGATAAGTCTCACTGGGATAAATAATTCGTTAAAATAATCTTATAATTCAGTATTTATGAATCAATTGTTGATTGACGTCAATTTTTGTGTAAACTTTATTCAAACTATCAAAAATTTAAGAATTATAAGTTTTTATTTGTAAACCCTTGTGTCATTCGTTTGATAATTGAGATTGAATTGCATGTTCCAATATGATATCTCCCTTTGATTTTCTTTTGGTTATATGGGATAAACTTTGGTTTTGATTAACTAAGTTTCGATCTCATATGGGCTTATCTTTTTATTATTTTGTGATTTAGCAGATTTCATATCTAACCTTGTGGGTTGCGTTACCAAAGAATCACAAGAAGATGGTGGTGATTTAACTCGTATGTGAGCATATCGATTTATGTTATTTAAATTGTGTATTCGATATACATATGAGTAGCTTCGGTTTTAGTCTTTCTCTTGTGGCAGGTGATGACTAAGATCATATGACCTTCTCTAATAACAGTTTTGTGTTGTTTTTTTTTGTGTTTTTTTTTTGCAGGGAATAACATAAGCATGGGGAGAGTTCTACTTTGAACTTGTGCTTAATGATATATCTTTTTGGGGAGTATGGTTGTGGAAATTGAGGGAAGAACTATTTCTGGTAATCTCTTTCCTGATAAGTAACTAGATCGATTATGATTTTAGTTTGGCTTATCGAAATTAGGTAATGATTACTCTGGTTAATTGTTTTCCTAATAAGAAAACTAAGTTAATTTTGATCTAATTTTTTGCTTATCGAAATAGGTACAATTGTTTGAGTATAATTGGTCCTGGTACGAAACTAGGTATCTAACCTAGTATGGCTTGTCAAAACAAGGTACAATTATTTACGTATAATTGGATCCTGATAAGTAATTAAGTTATTTCTGATCTTAGTTGGACTTATCGAAATAAAGGAAAATTACTTTAGGTAATTGTTCCTTGGTAAGAGGTTAAATCTAGATTACTGTAGTTGTTTCTAATTTAGTGTTGCTTATCAAAGTGGTATGTTAGACCTATAATTCTCTGAAAACTTATACAAGTTGTATCGAGTTCTTATGAACTTGAGGGTCCTTTCAAAATACTTGTTGTATTTTTCGTACCTTCGTCATTTTTGTGATAAAAAGAGAAGAAATATATGGAGTACACGGTAATTAACTATCGCTGAGAAAGGATATATGTGCTGAAAGTATATATCTAAAAATAAAAGAGTAAAACAATGATATATAATTTTCAGCACATATATAGAGTAAGAGATTGTTATGTAATGTAATATGTATATATTTTAATCCTTGTATTCTCCATATGTGAGAGATTTTTTACTGACAAAGAGGGAGATTGTTAGAGCATTGCTCGGTTGATCCCACCAAGCGTTGGTATGTCAAATTTGGTTGTCATATTTTAGTTCTAAAACTCAAAGCTACTTGATTTGATTACTAGAGTCAACTTCGTTGGGTTAGACTATGAACATAGAAATGATGAGACTTGTTTTTGTTACTCTGAAGAACTTGAAGATGTATTGGCATCAACGAACATATCATCATTCTATTAAATTTTTCCATTTCCATCTGCGTTTATTTCAAGTTAGATTTTATTGAAAACATAACATACGAAGTACTTTTCTCTAGTATTGGTGACTTGATCATTTCATTATGATCAAAGTATCAAGGAATGATATACTAGTTGTTTTATATAACTTTGTTATATGGAGTTATGAAGTATAGTTTTTCTATCTGGACTTCGTAGAATTGACAAAACACTAATTCTTAATTTGTAGTTATTAATGTATTAAACTTTCGGGTTGATTCAATACCTCGAAAACTATGTTTAATTACATGGTTATAGGAAGTATACCTGCGAAACTTGTTTGGTAGTTGAAAATTGAGTCAAAGGATCTATCTAGGACCGATCCTTTAAACAAGGAAGGACCAATCCTACGGATCTCTAGTAGGACCAATCCTTAGTTAACCATATCTTTATTTTTCGTTTGTTACTATCTTCGGGTTTATGTAGTTATCGAAAATGTAGTTTGGTTAAAAAAGAAAGTTCACAAGATGTCAACATAATGTCTTACACATGTACTTATTTCTTGTTAATTAATGTTCAAGTATTTTCCTTGATACTCAAAGCGAGATCCCAAAACCAAAATATTCTAGTATCTTTTAGATACTCAAAATTATATGTTTTCTCCATATCCCAGAGGATACATATCTCTTGTTTCCATGGTAGTAAAGTATATGTTGTATAATAGCTAATATTAGTTGTCATCCAAGAGATATTTCAATATGTGAGTTGGATTACAGTCGGGATTTTGACAAAACCGAAAATAAACATTTATTGCATATCTTTAGTATTTCGGATTTGGTAGTTCCTTGTTGTCTAAATAAGCCTTCGTTTGTACATTATAAATAGTAGAGCTTGTATTCTTAAAAATTCATCTCGTGATAGAGGAAAGCGCACTAGTAATATTTTAAAGTACTCATTGATAGAGGAGAATATTCTAATTTGGTGAAATCTTTTACGTGATCTGCGTTTAAAGTCTTCTTTGGGAATCAAGAAGCTTTTAATATTGGTGGGAAACTAAATCGTATTGTTATGTTAGTTATCGATTATTGATTTGATTGACTAACGATGAAATTGAACCTTGATAGATGCAGTTAGTTTATTCTATGATCTTTCTCTTCTGATATAAGGTCATTCGAACTAGTTCGAGGATGGACGATTTCAGATCTACTTTACTGATTCAAGATCTAATGATAGAACTAATGATTATCCATTGTTAACAGACTCCGGTCTATGTGTGATCGATCATTAGCGAAAATCAAGTTGTTTGTGTAGGTACTTTGAAGATATAAGATTTAAGACTAGAAGATTTATTTTTGGTATTTGATCATCTGATTCATTATCATTTGGATCATGAAAAGAACCTAAAGATGTTTTCGCAACAAAGGCTGAATTATCTGCACCATGTTCGAAGATGTATTCATTATACATATCATCAAGGTATGAAGCAAGAGCTTTATTTCCTTGATAATATTCCTCGTTAAAACCTACTCTTAACATATGTCCAAAAACCACGACACTTGAAGCATCAAATGTCTTTCATATCTTGAAATTCATCTTCTTCATTAATAAACTTATATTTGGGAACAAATATTTTTCTAGAGCGTTTATCTCTTCTTCTTCTTTTTAGAAATTCTCTAACTTGTTATCGGAGACTGAAAAGATGAGGGTACCAAAATATACCACATGATCATTCGGTCACTTGAAAATTACTTTTAAGCTAATAGTTTGTGTGAGACAGCTATTGTCGTCTTCGAAGAATGTTTCAATGATTGAAATGGGAGTTTAGAACAAATAACCATGATTGGATATAACACAGTATGCGTACTTTCATATGTGTTGTTCAAGTCCGGGAACCATGGTATGCATACTCGTATGCGTACTGGTTGGTTATGGAAGTCCGGGAACTTAATATGCATACCGGTATGCATACTGGCGTGAGTTTCAAGTTCCGAAAATTCAACTGAGTTTTGGAAGGTATGCGTACCCGTTCGCATACTGGCGAACCCAAACTTGGTCCGACCACATAGGTATGCGTACCCGTTCGCATACTTGAGTAGGTTATGTTCTAAAATCGGTTTATTCATGAATTAATACATTTATATAATAAGGAATGCAATCTTTTGCAAACCGTGGCTATAATGTTCATGAATTGATTCGAGTGAATCAAAATCGATTTTGCTTCAATAGTTTCTTGTATACTTCTATGAGAATATAAACAAATGAAGAACTCTAGAACTAGTTTCATTTGAGTCATTTGAACTAGTTATGGTTAAGATGAATATGGTTGATATGAAAGTGTTCATATGGCTAACTTCGGTTACTATTGTTGAGCCAACAAGGTGTACACGTTTAGGTACGGTTACCAATATCTAAATGAAGCCACTTTTCATTTGTGTGTAACAAGCTAAGTTCGATCTAATGGTTGAAAAATATTAGCTTGAGTCTAATCAGGTTTTCATCTAACGGTGAATATTGAATGCTTTATTACCAAGGTAGCATTGATTGCAACCCTGATTTGAAGACTATATAAAGGAGAACACTAGCAACTGGGAAACATAATCCCCACACCTCCTGTGTGATACTAGTTGAGACTAGAGTCGATTCTCCTTTAACCTTAGGTTTTTCACGAAACCCTGTAGATTAACGACTTGAAGACTTTATTGGGATTGTGAAGCCATACCAAACTATTTTCTATGTAGTTGCGTGTTCTGATCTTGCTGTTTTCTATCGTATTGAGTACTATCGTCTCTAAGATTTGCTCGAGATTTATTCTCCGATAGGCAAGATAAAAAGTAGTCACAAACATCTTCGTCTCATCGTTTGTGATTCCACAATATCTTGTTTCGCTACCATACGATTAAGATTATTGTTAGGTGATTGATATTTCTAGGCTGTTCTTCAGGAATATAAGTCAGGTATATCAATTGGTTCATGTTCACCTTGATTTATCAAAAGACGGAACAAAAACTTCTAGGTATTTCCGTGGGAGACGGATTTATATATTTAATAGACTTTTCTGTGGGAGACAGATTGGTTTATCAAGTCTTCGACTTTGGGTCGTAGAAACTCTTAGTTGTGGGTGAGATCAGCTAAGGGAATCAAGTGCGTAGAGTCATGCTGAGATTCAGAGGCGTAAGGAACGCGACTTTACCTTGATCAGTGTGAGATTGGTTAGGGCTCAACTACATTCCATTCCGAAGTTAACTTGTAGTAGGCTAGTGCTTGTAGCGGCTTAATACAGTGTGGTGTTCAAATATGGACTAGGTCCCGGGGTTTTTCTACATTTGCGGTTTCCTCATTAACAAAATTTCTGGTGTCTGTGTTATTTCTTTTCCGCATTATATTTTATATATAATTGAAATATCACAGGTTGTGCGTAAGTTCAATCAATTGTGAATCCGACCTTTGGGTTGTTGATTAAATTGATTGACACTTGGATATTGGTTTTTGATACCGTCCAAGTTATTTCTTATATTCAATCGGTCTCGCAAATTCCTACTTGTTTGATTGCAGATTGAATTGAGAAATAAAGATATAACTCTTGGATATACTTTTCTTAAGATTGAGTCTGACTGTCTAGTTGATTCTCTTGAAAGTATATTGGAGTTAGTCCATACAAATTGCTAAGCGAAATATTTGGTGTGGTTGTGAGGCCCCCGCTTTTTCAATTGGTATCAGAGCAGGCAAACACGTTTAAGACCTCATAAGTCTGTGTTTGTAGCGATCTGACTCTATGTATAGAGGAGCTATCTCTATAAACGTACCGCCAGTCTTCGATGGCTCGAATTACTTATGGTGGAAATTTTTTATGCGTGCCTTTCTTCAAGCGCGTGATTTTCAATCATGGGTTTATGTTGTTAATGGCTATGATCCTCCAATGGTTACAGTAGACGGTGTTTCTATTACAAAGGATATTGGTAGATATGAACCTAACGAGATTCTCGCTGCAAAGAAAAATTCTGACGGTTTAAATGCTATCATTCATGCCATTACCCCAGATCTTCAGCACCATGTGACTATTTGCACCCAGTCTAAAGATGCATGGGATATCTTAGAAACTGTATTCGAAGGGAATACCTCTGAAAAGGAAGTTAGGCTTCAAAACCTAAATTATGATTGAGAAAACCTTCGTATGGCTGATGAAGATTCATTTGATGAGTTTAATCACAAAGTGTCTGAAATTGTTAATGCATCTTTTGCATTGGGTAAGACTATTCCTAAAAAGGACATTGTGATGAAAATTCTCAAATCGTTGCCAGCCAAATACGATTCTAAGAAACATGCCATCGTTGAAGGAAATAACTTTAATACTTTATCCAGAAATACTCTGGTTGGAAAGTTAAAGATCTTTGATCATGAACATTCATCCAAATCTGGAAAGGATGTTGCTTTCAAAGCACAAAAGAACACTAAATTACTTGATAAAAGTAAAAGTGTATGCATCTCTGAAGATGATCCTTCTGAGACTGATTCATCAGATGAAGATCTTGACAAGTCAATCTCTTTGATCACAAGATAGTACAGAGATCTTTTTTTGAAGAAAAGTAAACGGTTCGTCAGAGATAAACCTAAGTCATCAGTTAAACCTCATAATCGTGTTCCTCATAAAAATGAGGATACTGACGATACTGATGATGAGGATATGCCACAGTGCTTCAAGTGTAAGGGTTTGGTCATTTTGCAAATGAGTGTCTGAATCGTAGAAAATACACTGGAAACAAAGGTCTTATTGCGACTCTTGATGAAATGTCTGATCACTATGATTCTAATGTAGACGAAAAATCAAGTGTTGCACTCCTCTGTGAAAATATTGATTTTGATAATTGTAGCAATACGTACATCAACCTCGATATTCTTCCGGGAGAAACTTCAACCACTTTGGAGGATAAAATGGATTTCTCCTTGTCTGTTGAAATTCTATTTCTAATTTTTCAGGTTCTACCGTTTTTCTAGCAGCTTGCACAGCTATGGCGCCTGAACTATCCTCTCTATTGACATGTTCTTATTGTACTCTCAAAGGTCATGAATTCTCCAACTGTTTCAAGTACAAACATAAGATAAGATATGTCAATAAACTTCAACGAAGAGCAAATCGATCAGCAAACAAGCTCAAACTTGTTCTGAAGTCGTCTGAGGTATGTAAACGTATCTCTTCTTCAAAGAAGTTAATTTTCAAAGATAAGAGTAGACCTCTAGAGAAAAGAGTATGGTCTAAACAGTCTATTAAAAAGAGATTTAAGAATTCCGTTCAAGAAGGTTTTGGTGGACAGATTATTCTTCACCCCAGCACAACTTAAATGTGTTGGTTGTGTATCTGGTCTCATGTGCCTGGTTCAAAAGAGACAAGGGTTTGCACACTTCATGCTTTAGGAAAAGTTTTTTTTTTTTTCTTCCTTGGTTTCATTTTCGCCAGTCTGGAATTCTTCCATCTTTTTATATCTAATTGATATTGAAAGGGCTTTCTATGTTTGATCAATAAAAGAGGGTTAAAATCGACAGTTTTCCCTTTTTTAGGGTTGTGAGTTGTGCGTACGTGAATCCTTTTAGTGTATAAAGGTTCCGTAACCCTACATTCCTTTTTCCTTCTCTGAAAACTCCTTTTTATCACAAGATTGCTTGTTGATCCTGATTTGTAAATTCCTCTCACAATCTCATTCTGATATGGAGAATCCAAGCATTATGTCTTCTGATGGAAAATATGTTAATATGATTGTTAATCCATCAATCATGAAGGAAAAATAAAAATCTCATGTACCTTCAACTTTGAAAAGAAAAAAGACGAATGTGAGGAAACCAAGAGCTGTTCCTTCTAATCTACAGAAGTTTTCTGGGGTTCTTGAAGAAATGAAAGAAACAAGAAAGGAGATTCATCAAATAAAGTCTATTGTCTTGAGGACTCTCGAAATTCAGAAGGCCCTAGTTCAGCATCAGTCTAGAAGGTTTGTTGGAATTGACTCCTTTCTTCATGAACCTTATGATCCTATGGCTGTTGACGACAAGGAGTTCGGGGACGATAAAGAATTTTTTAGAGGCCTTAATGTCTAGGAAACTTCTTATGAAAATTTATTCTTGTGTTTTAAGAAGGATAACTAGGGTTTGGAATAGCCATTATTGTGAGTACACATAACTATTGCCAACGTTTTTCATCTTGCAATGTTTACATATTTATTTAAATTCTAAATTTTATTTGGAAGATGATTTTACAGTATTAATCTTTATTGGTTTTATATATTGCAAAAAAATTATGGGATATGTGTGTTTGCGTCCGTGAACTATGATTGTCCCATATATGTCAAAAGTTAAGCCTATTGTGTCATTATGCAAATATTGATGAAGATAGGATGAACTTTTGATTGCAAAGATTAAGTCTATTATATATCTTTATGCAAATATTGATGAAAAATAGAATGAATCTTTGAATATTCCGCAGTATTGGTCTTTCCCTGATCCACTTTTATGTGAAAGTACTGTGTGGCTCCGTAAGTTCTCTTATGTTGAGCATTTCCAATTAAATCAATCATGGGTTCTCTTGTGGTTAATTTAATTGAGTTTCATGGATACAAATTCATGTTTCATGTAATTTATTAATTTCCAAAGAAATCCTTCTTTTCTTGTGAAAGTAAGGTCGCTCTTGTTGTTCACTATATGGGGGAGAGTTCTTAATTGAACTTGTACTTAATTGCCAAATCTTTGTGGGGAGTGCGGTTGTGGAATATTGTAGGAGTTTTCTTGTATCTTTATAAACTCCTTGATGAATACACTAAGTTTCGACTATGTGAAATCATCAAAACAAAGTTGATATGTTATCTTTTTTTCATGAAGTATCTCTATGAGAATTCATTATGATCCTACTAGTTTTCATACCTTTGCAAATTTATATTGACAAAAAAGGGGAGAATTAATGTGTAGTTCAAACTACAAATACATATGGTTTACGGATCATTATGTAAGGGGGGGTGGTTTTCATGTGAGATGAAGTATTGACTAAGGGGGAGTGATACATATCACCATAGTATTGTTGTCAAAGTTGTGATATAATTGGACTTTGATGATGTGTAATGATACTATGACACTGTATAACAATGATTGAGAGCTACTGTTTTCTCATTGTTATAGCTACGAATCTTCAACAACAATGATGCTGAGTTGAACACGTTCAGAATCATTGGAGTACTTGGAAGTGACGAAGATTTCGAGTAAAGTTGAAGAACCAAGGAAATCAAGCATTTGGATGAGAAGCTACAAAGTTTATTTATTTTGTAATCCATATGTATTGATAGTTTTGTCACTAAAATTGACAAAGGGGAAGATTGTTAGAGCACTGCTCGGTCGAACTCGCAAGCATTACTATCTCAAGCTTGTTGTCAAGTTTAGGTTCCAAAACTATAAGTCTTGATTTCTAGTCTACTTATAGCTAAGTCTCGGATTAGGATAGAAAGTGTAGTTGAGAATTAGACTTCACGGCGTTCATCGATTAAAGACGAAGAACTACTAAGGGGAGCTTGTAGAACTTCATCAACAAAAGGTATGTGGAGACTTGAACTCATCTATCATTCAAAAGTCTATCTACTCTATCTTCTATTTGAGACAAAAGTCGTATAGCTATATAGACTTTGTTTATACACATTTGATATTTCGAGCTGAGTTTAACTCATTTACATATTTCTCGAAATATGTGTTGGTAAACTTTCGCTTTAACCAAGTTCATCTTATATTCTTGACGAAAGTCAAAAGATGATCATGTAAAAATCGCCTTGTAACATCTTACATGACTTGTGTGAGACGGTCATTTGATGTAGACTTGGAATGTTTCGTATTGATCATTCGATCACTTGAAAATTGCTTTGAAGCTAATAGTTTGTATGAGACAGCTATTGTCGTCTTCTAAGAATGTTTCAATGATTGAAATGGGAGTTTAGAACAAATAACCATGAATGAATATAACACAGTATGCGTACTTGCATATGTGTTTTCCAAGTCGGGGAACCATGGTATGCATACCCGTATGCGTACTGGTTGGTTATGGAAGTCCGGGAACTTAGTATGCATACCGGTATGCGTACTGGCGTAAGTTTCAAGTTCCAGAAATTCAACTGAGTTTTGGAAGGTATGCGTACCCGTTCGCATACTGGCGAACCCAAACTTGGTCTGGCCGCTTAGGTATGCATACTCGTTCGCATACTTGAGTAGGTTATGTTCTAAAATCGGTTTGTTCATGAACTAATACATTTATATAATAAGGAATGCAATCTTTTTCAAACTGTGGCTATAATTGTTCATGAATTGATTCGAGTGAATGAAAATCGATTTTGCGTACATTGTGTCTTGTATACTTCTATGAGAATATAAACAATTGAACAACTCTAGAACTAATTTCATTTGAGTCATTTGAACTAGTTATGGTTAAGATGAATATGGTTGATATGAAAGTGTTCATATGGATAACTTCGGTTAACTATTGTTGAGCCAACAAGGTGTACACATTTAAGAACGGTTACCCATACCTAAATGAAGTCACTTTTCATTTGTGTGTAACAAGCAAAGTTCGATCTAACGGTTGAAAGATATTAGCTTGAGTCTAATCAGGTTTTCATCTAATGGTCATATTGAATGCTTTGTTACAAAGATAACATTGATTGCAAACCCTGATTTGAAGACTATATAAAGGAGAACTCTAGCAACTGGGAAACCTAATCCCCACACCTCCTATGTGATACTAGTTGCGACTATAGTCGATTCTTATTTAACCTTAGGTTTTTCACGAAACCCTGTAGGTTAACGACTTGAAGACTTCAAGGGGAATGTGAAGCCAAACCCAATTATTTTCTCTGTAGTTACGTGTTTTGATCTTGATGTTTTCTATTATATTGAGTACTATCGTCTCTAAGATTTGCTCGAGATTTATTCTCCGATAGGTAAGATAAAAAGTAGTCACAAATATCTTCGTCTCATAGTTTGTGATTCTACAATATCTTGTTTCTAGGCTTTTCTTCGGGAATATAAGTTCGGTATATCAATTGATTCCTGTTCACCTTGATTTATCAAAAGACGAAACATAAACTTCTAGATATTTCCGTGGGAGACAGATTTATTTATTCAATAGACTTTTGTGTGTGAGACAGATTGGGTTATCAAGTCTTCGACTTTGGGTCGTAGCAACTCTTAGTTGTGGGTGAGATCAGCTAAGGGAATCAAGTGCGTAGAGTCCTGCTGAGATTCAGAGGCGTAAGGAACGCGACTGTACCTTGATCAGTGTGAGATTGGTTAAGGCTCAAATATATTCCAGTCCTAAGTTAACTTGTAGTAGGCTAGTGTCTGTAGCGGCTTAATACAGTGTGGTGTTCAAATATGGACTAGGTCCCGGGGTTTTTCTGCATTTGCGGTTTCCTCGTTAACAAAATTTCGGGTGTCTGTGTTATTTCTTTTCCTCATTATATTTTCTATATAATTGAAATATCATAGGTTGTGTGTAAGTTCAATCAATTGTGAATCCGACCTTTGGGTTGTTGATTAAATTGATTGACACTTGGATATTGGTTTTTGATACCGTCCAAGTTATTTATTATATTCAATCGGGCTCGCAAATTCCTATTTGTTTGATTGTAGATTGAATTGAGAAATAGAGATATAACTCTTGGATATACTTTTCTTAAGATTGAGTCTGACTGTCTAGTTGATTCTCTTGAAAGTATATTGGTGTTAGTACATACAGATTGCTAAGAGAAATATTGGATGTGGTTGTTAGACCCCCGCTTTTTCAACTGCAATATCTAGTTTCCCACCAACGGTACTTGTAGAGCTTCTTGATCCCACAGAAGTCTTTAAACGAGCAGTCGTAAGAGATTTCGCCTAATTAGGGTACTTTCCTCTCCTGATAGACGGCTTCACCAGAAACAACAAAAAGATGAAGTTTGCCAGGCTCTTCAGATAGTTTGCTAGAAATGCAAACTTAGGTATTTGTAGACCATGGATGTTTGGACACCAAGGAATTTCCAAAACCGAAAATATTCTCAAGATATGCAATGAATGGAAAAATTCGGTTTTCATAATTCCAGTAAATGCTTGTCCAATAATTTCCGAAATCTCTCAATAGAAAATCTCCAATTAGTAAATGCACATTACTAATTTTTATTCTTTAGAGATATGCATTGAATTACTGGTCATTAAAGGCATATATAACCAAAAACCTTAATTAAAAGATTCTCAATTAATTTCGGTATAGGATCTCCTTGAGTACTAAGGAATATCTTTGAACAATAAATTATAAGAGTTAATGTCCGTGTTCAAAGTATATTAACATCTTTTATCTGTAAATCATCTTTCATATTTACATTTTTTGAATATGTTATACCACACTTCCAAAAAGGTTTAGAATTGGTTCACCTGTATTCCAAGACTACCATGTGATTGATCAAATATCAAATCACATACATGGGTTCAATTGGTTCTACCAATCACTAGGATCGGTTATACCCTAATATGGAAACACTTATGATCGGTCACACAAGTTACCAGGACCGGTTACATCAGTTACCAGGATCGGTTACATCAATTACCAGGACTGGTTACCATATACTCATGGTATTGCGTGTGATCGGTCACACCAATCACTAGGATCGGTTACACCAATTACTAGGACCGTTTACACCAATTACAAGGATAGATTACACAACACTATGTGATATGTCACACCAATCACTAGGATCGGTCACACCAATTACAAATATCGATCATACCATCTCAGGTGATTACTTAGGATCGGTTACACTAATTAATCAATACTAGTCATACCAAATCAAAAGTCAGGCATTGTGATTAGTTGTACCAAGATACATAACAAAGGTACGATCGGTTCTACCATCTCACACATATTGGTAATCCAAAGATTTGCAATGAATAATCGTACCAATAAGCCTAGAGATTTCTCTTTCGATTCATAAAACAAGTAACAATAAATGATTACTTTGGCAGAGATTTTTTCTTTCCCTTTCTTGTAGAATCGTTCTTCATGTAAACAAAGGTTGTTTCGACATGAATGAGGAGGAACCTTTTTCCAGAAGTGATTATTAACTCTTACTTCTGATTATTTTTAGTTGATTTTATCGGGTTGGGGTATATTATGTCTTTCTACTGAGAAATGATCTTTCTGTTTTTTAAGACAAGAAACTTCTTTCAATACTTTTACCACAGTATTTTGATGAAGTATAAGTTTCTTGTCAAGTGACTGAAAGTTGTATTCCTTAAGATCCACTTTCACGGAATCGGTTCAAAGTTTCCTTTGGACAAGATTTCGTTTGATCATCAATAGATGTAGAAGATGGTTTCTCATTCTCTTCTGACTTGATGTAGTTAGGCAGACTACCATCATCATGATTTATTTCAGATGTGACCAAACAAGTTTTGTTATCACAGTCTGTAAAAGTCGAACACGGACTTTTTGTTTCTTCATCAGGAGAAATTATAACAGAATCATTAGTCATAGTCATAGAATGAGTCTCTTAATCTTGAGTAAGAGATTAACCACGAGCTTCTACTTTGACCGTGAGATCCATATTCTCTTTGGACAGAATATCTAGTCAAATATCCTTTTCTCTGTTCTCTTGCTTAAGAAGATTAGATTATGTCTTTAAAATTAGCATCCTTGTAGACAGAGATCTTATAGGCTTTAGGAGTTTTACCAACTCTTTATCAGCATCTTCCTTTCCATCAGAGATAGACTCAGATGCTTTCATAACTCATGGATTATGAGTTAACGAAGTGGTAGCATTTTCAATATTTGAGTATTCATACTCTTGCATAACGTTAACTGAATCAGTTATTAGATTCAATTCTTATAGGTTGGATCGCACCAAACACAGATTGTTAGATCTTTTCGTGTTTGCCTTCTCTGATACCAATTGAAAAGATGAGGGTACCCAAATACACCACAATCTTTAACTTATCCACCTATAATTCCTCTTACCGAAAGTGATTGTCTATGGACAAAGTCGAGAAAATACTACAAATCGTATTCACACTTTGTGTTATTGTCTATAGATACGAGATCGAGACAATACGACTACCAAAGTGTGATTACTTGATAATAGGTTCGGACTTAACCAAACTCTATAGGATCACTATCAAGTAAAGCGGAGTTAACGTTTGTGTAATTTACTTTAAATTATAATAACAACAATTATAATTGCGGAACGGAAAAGTAAATGACACAGCAAGATTTTGTTATCGAGGAAAACTACAAATGTAGAAAAACCCCGGGACCAAGTCCAGAATTGAATACTCTCATAATTAAGCCGCTATACAAAATATACTCCAACTTCGTATAGTTTAGACCAAGCAACTACCCTTAGTTCACTTAGTTTCCTCAGTATCCCTGCGCTTCCGACTTCGATGAGTGCACGCACTGGAACAATTCCTTTGGATCGTATTCCAAACAGTAAAGGAACAACAAATCTATTTGCTAACAACTCTATTGATTCTTTAAGATAAGATATCTCAAGTCATATGCAAAGGCTCTTCCGTTTAAGCTAATAAACTCTTTTGCCTGGTTAGATCAATCCAATCTCTATTACCTAAGTAATAAGATTCAGATTCGTAACAATCAAAATACATCTCAAGAGAACTATTAGGTGTTACCGATCTCACGCAACTAATCAATCGAATAAATCCGATTCTAGTTGGATCCCATTCGATCAAGGTTTGTGCAACACAAAGATATGAGAAACCAATAAGAAATTTTCTTCGTCTTAAAATCTTCTTTAATCTTTAATTAAACCTGCCCAACACCACTTGTATATTTTGTGATCAATCACGCACAGAATGAAGTCTGTTAATAATGGATTATCACAAGATGTCTTAAGATCTACAAACAGTTCTAAAGATCCCGTCGATACTTCGATCTAGTTTGAGTGAATCTTATATCAGAAGAGAAGATTCTCAAGAATAAACAAACTAGGTGCAATCAAAGTTTAACAACCATTAGTCAATCAAATCAATCGAAAATTAATAACACTGCAATTATCTAGTTTCCCGCCAACTATACTCGTAGAGCTTCTTGATCCCACAGAAGTATTTAAACGAGCGGTCGTAAGAGATTTCGCCTAATTAGGGTACTTTCCATTCCGGATAGACGGCTCCATCAGAAACAACAAAAAGATGAAGTTTGCCTGGCTCTAGGATAGTTTGCTAGAAATGCAAACTTAGGCATTTATAGACCAAGAAATTTCAAAAACCGAAATATTCTCAAGATATGCAATGAATGGAAAAATTCGGTTTTCATAATTCCAGTAAATGCTTGTCCAATATTTTTCGAAATCTCTCAATAGAAAATCTCCAATTAGTAAATGCACATTACTAATTTTTATTCTCTAGAGATACGCATTGAATTGTTGGTCATTAAAGGCATATAACCAAAAACCTTAATTAAAAGATTCTCAATTAATTTTGGTACATGATTTCCTTGAGTACTAGGGAATATCTTTGAACAATAAATGATAAGAGTTAATGTCCTTGTTCAAAGTATGTTGATATCTTTTCTCTGTAAATCATATTTCATATTTACATTCTTGGAATCGGTTATACCACACTTCCAAACAAGTTTAGAATTGGTTCACCTGTATTCCAAGACTACTATGTGATTGATCAAATATCAAATCACATACATGGGTTCAATTGGTCTACCAATCACTAGGATCGGATATACCCTAATATGGAAACACTTGTGATCGGTCACACAAGTTACCAGGATCGGTTACATCAACGACCAGGATCGGTTACATTAATTACCAGGACCGGTTACCATATACTCATTGTATTGCTTGTGATCAGTCACACCAGTCACTAGGATCGGTTATGCCAATTACCAAAATCGGTTAGACCAATTACTATGACCGGTTACACCAATTACAAGGATTGATTACACAACACTCTGTGATCGGTTACACCAATTACTAGGATCGGTCACACCAATTACAAATATCGATCATACCATCTCAGGTGACTTTTTAGGATCCGTTACACTAATTAATCAAAACTAGTCATACCAAATCATAAGTAAGGCATTGTGATTTGTTGTACCAAGATACATAACAAATTTACGATCGGTTCTACCATCTCACACATATTGGTAATCCAAAGATTTGCAATGAATAGCCATACCAATAAGCCTAGCGATTTCCCTTTCGATTCATAAAACAAGTTCATGAATGTACTTCTAATAGGTGCTTAATTTACATGTTTAGAGTGTAAAATCCATACTAATAGTTGTTATGTTTCTTGCATATTATCCTGGTATTACTCTTGTTTTCTATTTTATTTGTTTCTTCAGGTGAATCATCCAAAATCAAGGGAAATGGAGTTAAAAGGAGCTAAGAATAGGAAAGGAGTTCATTCCCGCATGAAAAGAAGAAGTTGTAAGGTTCAAATACAACTCTTGGATTCAAGTTCCAGGAAGATTTACGGTTGGGAAAAGTGATGTAATTTTAGATAGTGGTAAGAAATAGGGTTGTCGTTCACTCGGATTCGTAGAGATTAAAGTTTTTAAAAATACTAAATAAATATATACAAAGACTATTAACAATGGGCGAGAGGTACTGGGACTAAGGATTTAGCCAATCTTTATAACATAAGGTTCACTTATTTATTCTCAACGATTTTAGCTCAAGAAATATAAACATGGACTTTATTTTTGCCAAGGTAGATTCTCAAAACATTGATTGTAAATGTTAAGCATGGGACATCAAATCACCTAAGCTAAGCATGACCCATCTAATCAAATGACAACCAATTTAATCAAATCATATTTCAATTAATTTTAATGCAAAAGTCATAAAAAGAATAAAAATAAATTTACCCATGTATGAAGTTCGGCCTCCTCCGTCGTCCCAGTGTTGGGGTTTAACTCATCATGTCGAAAACACACTCAAAATATGTATTCATGGCTCAAAAAGTGTTTACAAGAAGAGAAAATAATGAAACAGGAAATCTGCAACAGCACAGGTGCGTTACAGACCAACTGTTTCAACTCTCAACTGTTATGATGAAGATAATCGTTACAAATATGAAAATAAATGTTGCAGAAGAGGATGAAGAAACTGTTACAATGAAGATAAATGTTGCAAACCAGTTGAAGAAACTGTTACAACGAAGATAAATGTTGCAAACCAGTTGAAGAAACCGTCGCTGTTTCCCTGTTCTTCACGAGCAGCAGCAGCAACAACAACAGAGTTCTGAAAACTCTTGATTCACGCCTCCTGAGCTCTCCTATCGACCCCAAACTCTCTACCCCCCTTCTATGTGATCCTAGGAACCTATTTATACATAATTGCGACATTGAATCTCCTCCATTAACTACAAATAATCTTCTTTTACTCGGGTATATTTTTTTCCATTTTTTTCATTGATTTTGATTTTCACGCATCTGCAGCTGTATTTATTTCCTTCTATACCTTCTTCACGCTCTATAATATCGATTAAATCTTCCAAGCACGTGCAGTACACGTTTAAATTTCTCACAACTCATGCAAGCTCATGTTTTTCCTCCAACTCCCTGTTTGGATTAAACCAAGTTATCCAGCCAAATTTGATCGATAAAATCACCCATACTAGCTTTCTATAGTCATATCACGTCTACCCACTAAGTTTCAGGGATTGAATCTCACTAAATCACGTCCAAATATCCGATTGAAATTCTGCTGTTAATGAAAATATTTTCCCGCCAAAATTCATTTTTTGAATTTGAGAAGAACATGTCCTCCCCCTAATCCTGCACGGGTGTCCCTTTAGCACTTGTCTTATGGGGTGCAAATAGTAATTTTTGGGCGTAGATAGTAATTTTTCCGGGGTTCCTCCGACACATTTCTGGGGTGCTTCCGGTGCATTTCTGGGGTGCCTTTAGTACTCTATCCTGGGGTGTAAAACACCACTTTTCGAGCCAATTTCGCCGCAAGAGCTTATTTCTCTAAAAATACCTACAAAGACATAAAATAACAAAATAAATACAAAATCGAACACTAACAATATATACAATTGAGACATATTAGACACAATAATGCGTCTATCAAAAAGCATCCCCAAACCCAACCGTAAAAGAGAAGAATTTCTACTATAATTTGCATAAGGAGTTACGGTTAGGTCCAACCCAACTGTAAAATAAAGTGAAGAGATATGAAGATTTGGGCATTTCTATGTTGTATAGGATGACGATACGAATGCAACCCAAAAAGAATGAGTTCAATCGGACATCGGATGAAGAAGTTACGGCCGAAATGGCGAAAGACAAAAAGTATACAGGAAGAATTACGGCCAGGTCCAAGAGACTCGGATCCAACCGTAACTCTGGGAGTTTTAGCACTATTTTCTTGTCAGAGTTACGGTTGGGTTCAAGGTGTTTGGCACGAGTTTGGGCTTCTAAATCAAGGAATATGCGGTCCCGAACGGGTTCTAAGCCCTAGACCATGTGAGCACTATATAAGAAGACCCTCAAGACATTAATATGATATACCACACCTTGGAGACACAATTCTACCTCCCATATTACATCTTCTACATCAAAACCTAGGGTTTACCCCTTTAGGGGGAACCCATTCTCTTTTGTAATCATGTGTAGCTAAACCTTTGTTGATGGAGGATGAATTCAATGTTCTAGACGTGAAGTATGATTTGTTAATACAAGTTATTCGGAGTTTTAATCACATCATCGTTTGTTTTCATTATTATTAGGGTTTATGATTGATTAATTAGATTGTTTGGAGTGCACACTGGATTAATCTATTGATCATTCTATTGCTAGTAAAGGGTTAGGATATCCGTGTAATTATTGAATAATCCTTACACAAGTAGAGAACGTGAGACCTCACAGAGGGATTCTGTGGAGCAATCGTGTGTGAAAACAACACTAGTAAGTGGACCTTGTGCTAAGAGTCTAACTGCTGGGATCAACCTAAGTTCACATAACTTAAAGCTTCCGATTGGATTACACCTTGAGTGCGCTACTACTTGGTGGTTCGGTTAGATAGAACTTGATATGCGAGCGCTTCGGTATCCGGTTACAAGAGGAACTTTGGGGATAGCATTGCTCTAGTTGCTTTCCTATGGTTGGTGATGAATGGTTCTAACGAAGATAGATAAGTATACTAATCCGGTTATCGCTTGGTAACGGCGAAAGATTCCTTGATCATCTCTTTCTTTTATTTGTTTCTTTTTATTTCACTTTAAAACAATACCCCTTTATCTTTTACTTTATTTTGCCGATCAAATAACTTATCAATTACACAGTTCTCTGTGGGAACGATTTTTACTACCGCTATATTACTAGTTAATTAGTGGGAAATATCTTGATTAATTTGGTTCACCTACGACACGCATCAAATTTTGGCACCGCTGCCGGGGAGCAGTTGCTAATTGATTTGTTATTTGTTTAGCTTGTTTTATTTTGGTTTTTAGATTTTTTTTTAGATTTTCTCTTTCTTGTGAGTCGTCATGTTTCCTTATGGACATAACATGTACGGAGCACAAGATCAGACATATAATAGTGGTTATCAGTATGGTTTTCAATCTCATTCATATGAAAACTCCTAACCATCCTATGGGTATAATCAAAACCAATCTTTTGGCTATGATCAATATCCCACGGAACCTTACGGATATTCTCATACATGTCAACAACCTTATGACGGGCTTGTAAGTAAACAATCACAAAGATGGGAGGATAGTAATGCTTTTAATCCTATCTCTTCAAGTGTTGCAGAACAAATGTGTACCATGATGGAAGATCTTCATGTGCAAATAAAAAATATTATGAAGGATTAGAGCAACGTCAACAAAGTGTTGATCAATCACTCCAAGAACTTCAAGAAGGCATGAACAACTTGAGAAGGGACATGAGTCAACTTAAGGAGGAAATGGAGAAAGATGGGAAACCTTTGGAATGCCTTTATAACAGTGATGAAGCTATTCCAGCTCCGGATCGTGATAATGATCATTCTCCTATTCAAAAGGAGGATCTTTGGAATGACCGAACCATTGTTATTAGCAGTATAACATACTTCAATGCATATCAACGTTATGAAGAATATCCGGATTATAATGTTTTTAGGCCAGTTGATTTGCAAGAAGTAGACTCAATTATTCCTTCGTCGGAGACTCATATGGAAGACTCTAGGATTTGCACCAATGAACTAGACTTTTTGGGGGAGGATTCCGATTCCGATGATGAGAATGTTGAAGAGATGGATATTGAGAATGAAACCAAATTGATTGAATACGTGGAAGACCCAATTGAACTTGTCAAAGAATATAATGATGCTGAGATTTCGGTTGAAGTAGAAATTAAAAGTTTGATAGAGGACCACGATATACTTGAGGTAAATAATTCAATGAAGTTAATTAATAAAGATGAGGATCCGATACAAGGTTTGTCCAATCCTTTACATAATTCTATATCTATTGATCCTTTCCATCCAATTGAAGTAGATACTAAAAGAGTTGTTAACCCGGCTTTTAGGAAAATGCCTCACTTAGGATTGAAGTTATGTTCTTCCAAAGTTTTAACGGATTATTTTGCTTCTAAGTATCCACCACTTGATGTGTTTGATTTCAGCAGTGTGCAGGTTTACCAAGCTGAAGAACCTTTTGAAGTTCCCAAATTTTATGTTCTCTATCCACTTCCGAGTGTAGAAAGGACTAAGTGTGGGGGAAACTTCAATAAAGCGATAGCTTCAATATTTATATCTTGTGCTAATGTTTTTATGAAGCTGTTATTAGAATTGCATATTGTTTTCTGGGTAGACTACCAGATTTTCAAATTGTTGGTATACGGACGATAAACAACGGGTCAGGCTGAGGACGTTAAACTAAGCGCTGAATGGGAGGCAACCCATTGGTTTTGTATTTCTATCATTTTGTTTTTATTTTTCTTTTTTTGCATATCATATTAGGATTTCCCACCTTGACTTTACTTAGGACGAGTCAATTACATTGAGGACAATGTAGAGTTTAAGTATGGGGGAGTGTTTGGATATTTTGCATATAGAGTTTTTAGCCTTTTTGAGTCGATTTTTCAAAATTTTGCAAAAAAACCCTCCAACTTGTAGAGATTTTAGAGTCACTAGCATACTTCTAGGTATGTTTACATAGAGAATTCTGACCGACATAATTGAACTTTGAAGTGTTAGGGAACTACGTTCGGATTTCTTGCTTGTTAGAGTGTTAAATAGTGGATTTAATCATGTCGGTGATGCAAATGAGGATCAGGGAGAAATGCATTATTAGAGTTGCTGATCAATCATTAGTGGAGACTACCTATTTTCAAATCAACAGAGGCAGCAGACCAGATTTCTTTATAAATGACTAAAGAGCTTTCTTTTGAGTGTGTGTCCTGGTATATTAATTCCGGGTAGAATTGTGAGCTACCCAACCTCCCACCAATAGAAGCACTACTCTTTGATCTCTTGAGTGCTAATTTTGTCAATCATGAGGGTGACGTCTATAGATGAAAACCACCTTCTTGTAGTTTGATTTGCAGTTAGCACCATTCTCTTTCTTGCCAACAACAGGTCCATGGAAACACCATCATCATCAACAAGGGAGCGACATCAAAAATCTACAAGGAAAGTAAAAGACATTTAAGGTTCACAAGCAACAATACAAGGAAGATCAAAATTTCATATCCAAGTAAAGCAACATACAATGAGCAGATTTTTACATATATGTTGAAGACTTACAATACAATGACAGGAATTTTATATCCAAGTTGAAGACTTATTTACAAGAGCGAAGAAAATCAAAAGATGAGAGTTATTGAAGTTTAAGATACAAAGATGATGTGAATTTTAGTTGTAGTAAAAAGAGGGATTCGATTCTCGAACTTGTGAAGGATAACTTTAGACTTAAATTCAAAACTAAATAGAAAAATCACTAAAAATTATAGCAAACACTGACAAATTTGATATCAATATTAAAAGAACACTGAGGCTGAGATTCCACTATTTTCCAAGTTCAGAGTGATTTAATCTAGTATTGATATTCATGCAATTTTCTCGTTCAATTTGATTCTAAACTATTGCAACATGTAGATTTTCAAAATAACAAGAGTAAATCCGAAGCATAAAACATCAAAAACCTAGGTCCAAGAATGCTCTATCAAAAGAAATAACAATTGCTCAATAAAAATCACTCAAACAATTTTCAATCAAGGCAAATAATCATAAAATAATTGCAATAAAATAAATAAAATAGAATATACCACTTTTTGTTGGAAAAATAGCTTCCTCTATCGCCTCAGCAATGGGGTTTAGCTCCTCATATTAATCATAATCTCAAAATACATGTTTATGGCTCAAAAGTTGATTAAAAGGGAGAAAAGTGTTAAAACAACGAATTCTGTAGTTGCTGAAGGTCTAAAACAGACGTCTGAATCGTTGCTGAAGGGCTTCTGTGACTGCAGGATGATGCGACCGTACCTCGTTGTCACTGAAAATAAGTCTTCCTCTGCGACTGACTCTGTGGGTCTTATGTACTTCGTCTTCTTCTCCGGCAACAGCAGCAGCAGCAGAACTCGGTTTCCTACAAGTTGATTTTTTTGGCTCTGTGGTGTTCTAAACTTCCCCTAAAGTCTTCGTACCACTTCCTTGGCGTCTCTAGAGCTTATATATCCCTCACAGGTCGGTTTAAACTCGATCAAAATCTCTTTTTCTTCCACCAAAAGTCTCGGACTTTTTTTTTTTTTTTTTTTTTTTTTTTT